>JAYJMB010001091.1:0-17153 GCA_036873735.1 Pouteria campechiana
GCTACCATCTAGATAGAGACCAACACAAGAATGGTCCAACCCATCTTGACTACAATTTCCCAGAAACCATGAGTCATAAAGCAAAACTTTCATTCCAAGTTCTATGCATATTTTGTGAATGATTTGATCATGATATCTCTTTGTTCGCTCCTTGTAAATCTTCACATTGTCATAAGCTTCATCTCTCAACTCCTCTAGTTCATTCAACTGAAGCTTTCTCTCTTCACCTACTTTTTATAAATTAAAGTTCAATTTCTTGATTGCCCAGTATGCTTTGTGCTCCAACTCTACATGTAGATGGCCTGCTTTTCCGAAGACAAATCTATAAGGACTCATTCTAGTTTGGGTCTTGAATGTAGTTCTATATGCCCAAAGTGCATCATTCATCTTCATTACCCAATCTTTTCTTGAGGTGTTCACTATCCTCTCCAAAATTGCTTTTATCTATCTATTGCTGACTTCAACTTATCCAGAAGTTTATGGATGATAAGGTGTTGCAACTCAATAAGTGGTGTTATACTTTTTTCAACAAAGCTACAAATACCTTATTACAAAAATGAGTTTCTCTATCACGAATGATCACTTTTGGAGTGTTACACCTAGAAAAAATTCTGTCTTTCAGAAATTTGAGCACAACATTAACATCATTAGTTCTACTAGTCATTACCTCAATCCACTTAGACACATAATCAACAGCAAGCAGAATGTAAATGTTCTTATTGGATGGTGGAAATGGGCCCATACTTCAAATAATTTAACAACTAGATTACCTATGAGTGGCATTTTATCTCGTTTACTAATATTACCTATTCTCTGGCACCTATCACATGTTACACAAAAGGCATGAGCATCCCTAAAAATAGTGGGCCAGTACAAACCAGATTAGAAAACTTTGAGAGCAGTCTTCTTCCCTCCAAAATGCCTTCTATAGTTGAATGTGTGACTATGTCTCAAAATGCTTTGTTGTTCATCCTCAGGTACATAGTGTCTAATGATCTATTCTGGACAAAGTTTGAACAGAACTGGATCATCCCAAAAGTAGTGTTTTGTTATAGAAAGCAATCTCCTCCTTCCCTTTGAATTCAACATAGGATTAAAAACTTCCTTAACCAAATAATTAATAATATCAGCATACTAAGGTTCACTTCCCTTTACAGAAAATAGTTGCTCATCAAGAAAAATCTTATTGATGGGAATGTTCACTTTTTCTTCCTCTTGTTCAAAATCAATACCTTCCACCAACCTGTATAGATGATCAGTTACAACATTTTCACTACCTTTGTTATCCTTTATTGTCTAGTCAAATTTTTGTAGCAATAAGATCCACCTGATCAACCTAGGCTTGGCAACTTTCTTAGTCAGCAAATATTTCAATGCAGCATGATCAAAATAGACCATTGCCTTAGAACCAATCAGATATGAGCAAAAATTTTTTGACATAAACACAATTGCAAGCAATTCTTTTTTGATGATGGAATAATTCAATTGTACTTGATTCAAAGTTTTACTTGCATAATGAATCACATGAAGCAATTTATCTATTCTTTGTTTGAAGACAACAATAATAGCAAAGTTAAATGCATCACACATAAGCTCAAAAGGAATGGACCAATCAGGAACTACTAAAATAGGAGCAGAAGTCAATTTTTCTTTCAAGGTATTGAAAGCAACAAAGCATTCATCATCAAAACAAAAATTTGCATCTTTAGCTAGCAAGTTACATAGTGGTATAGAAATTTTTGAAAAGTCCTTTATGAACCATCTATAGAAACCTGCATGACCCAGAAAACTCTTCAATCCCTTGACTGAAGTGGGAGGAGGCAATTTAGCAATCACATCAATCTTTACCTTGTCAACTTCAATGCCTCTACTTGAAATAATATGTCCCAGTACAATTCCCTGCTTAACTAAGAAATGGCACTTCTCCCAACTTAAAGTTAAATTCATTTCAACACACCTTTTCAACACCAATTTCAAGTTATCAAGACACTCATCTAATGAATCACCAAAAATATAAAAATCATCCATGAATACCTCTATAAACCTTTCAATCATATTAGAAAAAATAGATATCATACACCTTTGAAATGGTGTAGGGGCATTATACAAACCAAAATGCATTCTCTAATAAGCAAAAGTTCCAAATGGGCAAGTGAAGTTTGTCTTTTCTTGGTCTTTTGGAGCAATGGGAATTTGGTTGTAACCTAAAACATCATCCAAAAAATAGTAGTAAGCATGAACTACCAATTATTCAAGCATATGATCAATGAAAGGGAGAGAAAAATGATCCTTTCTTGTGGTTGTATTTAGTTTTCTGTAATCTATGCACATCCGCCATCCTGTAGTCATTCTCATTGGTACTAACTCATTATTATCCCTTTTAACAATAGAAATACCAGATTTCTTTGGTATTACATGAACTGGACTTACCCATTTGTTGTCAAAAATTGGGTAGATAATACTTGCATCTAATAACTTAATCACTTCAACTCTAACATCTTCCTGCATGTGTGGGTTAAGTCTCCTCTGAGCCTCACTAGAAGGCTTTGCATTATCTTGAAACAAAACCTTATGCATGCACATAATGGGGCTAATTCCTTTGATGTCAGCTAATGTTCAACCTATAGCCTCTTTATGCTCTCTCAAGACTTTCAACAACTTATTCTCTTTATCAACTGATAAGTCAGCAACAATTGAAACTGAAAGAGTATCATTCTCACTAAGAAATACATACTTTAAGTTCTGTGGTAGTTACTTCAATCCCAGTTTTGGTGGTGTGATAATTAATAGTGCCAATTTGGAATTCAAATGTGTCAACACCACCTTAGTGACTTCATCTTCTCTGACTTCCTCTGCATTATCCAAACCTTCTTTCAACTCTTTGATTTTTTTTATTCTCCTCGATGAACTCTTCAGCTGTAAGCAACAGTGCCAATTTGTCTTTTGTTTTCCGTTACACAAAAGTAGATGATACAAGTGAGTTTAAATCATTAATTTAAAAATAACCATTAAGATATGTAGGATCT
Source organism: Pouteria campechiana (assembly GCA_036873735.1). Taxonomy (NCBI): domain Eukaryota; kingdom Viridiplantae; phylum Streptophyta; class Magnoliopsida; order Ericales; family Sapotaceae; genus Pouteria; species Pouteria campechiana. The sequence continues at coordinate 3,027 of JAYJMB010001091.1, forward strand.
AAAGGTAATGAAAGAGAACTATAAATAAAAAATTCTACAGTCTCATCCAAAATAGTCATTTTTAGCTTCCCATTCTGCACATCAATGATCATCCTAGTTGTTGCCATGAATGGGCGCCCCAGAAGAATGAGCACCTCTTTCTCTGGAGTCACTTGCCTCTTTATGTCAAGCATAACAAAATTTGCAGCAATAATAAGTTTATCAATCTGCACCAAAATATCTTCTACAATGCCTCTAGGATGTTTCACTAATCTGTCTGCAAGCTATAGAGACATTCTAGTAGGTTTTAAATCTCTCAAACTAAACTGCAAGTAAACAGAAAAGGTGTTAGTTTCAAAAGCAGCCAGTGCAGTTCTGAAGATAAATCTTCCTCCAAAATTAAGATCCAAGTAGTTCTAATATCACAATCACTGTTGGATGAATGAATAAGATAAAGGCTATGTTAGATTTAGGAGCAAGTATCAATCGGATGTCTTAGGCATGTTTTTAATCATGTCAAGCAAGGGTAAATTAACATTGACTTTGGAGAGAATATCATAAATATCAAAAAATGACTTATCTAATTTGCTCTGCCTCAATCTTCCTAGAAAAGGCATTAGTGGATCATAAGGTGGTGGAGGCCTTATAATTGACTAGAGGGTTAACTATTAGAAGCACAGCTTTCCTTGGATGCACTTCCTCCTCTTCTTTTTTCTTCCCTTTGTCTGTTCCTGCAGAAGCATTAGATTCATCAAATTCTTCACCAACTTTATTATCAATTAATTACCGTTCCACTTCTCAATGTTGCAATTACTTTTTCTTGCTTCGGCTAATTTGGCAACTTTTAGGTTTGTCACTATGCACAACTTCTGCAATCTACCCCGATTGTGTTTCTATCTTCTTTATTGATGCCTCCATATTCTGAAATATTGTTTCAATTGCTTGTATAAAAGTCTAAACTGTCTCTTCAAGGTGTGTTTCTTAGGTTGAAAAGAAGTTCCAACTTGATTCTAATTATGACTATTGTTCTATAAAAAGTTTGGATGATTTCTCCAACCGAGAGTGTAAGTATTTGAATAAAGATCATTACGTGGTTGCTGGTTGTAGAAATTCATTGTGTTTGCTTAATCCAAAACACATATAAAATTTTCATTAGAAAGGTAAACATTATGTAAGTGACTTGAAATACCACAAATATTCAGTAGGGACAGGTTATTTTAAGTTCACTATCATAGAGCACATCTCCTTAATCTGTTTTCCCATCTCTAACATCTACGTAGAAAGATTAGTGTTAAAGTTGATTTCATAAATCCCTCTAGAACTTCCTCTAACACTCTTCTATTAGGCGTTTGTTCTAAGCATCTCATATAGACCATATGTCTCCTCTAGAGTATTCTCTATCATTGCTCCATCTGTAGCATTATCAATCATAGCTTGGCATAGTTGTGTTAGTCCATCATAGAAAAATTGATTGAGTAGTTCAAGGATATTGATGGTGAAGGCATTGAATCAATAATGCCTTAAATCTCTCCCATGCATCCCCATCCATTTGAGAAAAAGTAGCAATCTTACTTCTTAATTCTATAGTTTTAGCATGGAAATAAAATTTACCAATGAATTTGTTGTATTACATCCCATTTAGTCAATGATCCAAGAGCCAATGTCATGAACCAGGTTTTTGTTGCATCCTTCAAGGTGTAAAGAAAATATCTCATGGGTAGATGATCCTCAGTTAGACCCTACAAGAGAAAAGTCTGAATAGTTGCATAGAAATCACGCATAAATTTTAAGGGATCCTCTACAGCTATACCATGAAAAGAAGAAAGCATGTTAAAATCTATATGCTTTAGTTCATAGTTCCTAGCATTGTCATTTAAAACAATCCCTGAAGGTGAAATTCCAATCATTGGGCGTGAAAATTCCTTTATTAGTTGTTGAGCTTGTTGAGCCACTCTATTTTCCACATTATCAGCCATCTAAACTTCTTCTTCACTTATCTTTGTGGTGACTATTTCCACTTTATCAATGTGATCATTCAAGGGTAACAGAACTAGATTCAGTGATCGTCTTCCATGTATTCACAATTCTGTAAAAAAGAGAAAGAAAGAGTTAAAAATCCTAGATAAAATAAACTACAACAATGAAAAAAATTATAACTAAATTAATCAAATCAATTTGGAACCAGATTCCCCGACAATGGCACCAAAAACTTGATGGTCAAATCATAATTCCTTGCAAGTGTACAAGTGTATAGCAATACGATGTGCTTAGCAAAGGCCGATCCCATAGAGAACTGCCAAACTGATTCAATTATATTTAATTACTAAACTATTCTAACTCAAAAGATGAAGTGATGTTAAATAAATAAAAGTACAAGATTCAATATGAGAACAAAAATAGTTGGTAAGTTGATGAGATTTCATAGGTTGCAAGAGTTTGAGGATTCGATTTTACCATTCAATGATATCCTATGTTGCTAGGATATTGGTGTTAATTCATTATCTTGGGTTCGTTCTCACTAATATATGATTATTACCATTAGGTGTGCTGGTTTAAATCAAGTATTTTCACTAATTGGCACTCATTCCAATTACCTATGGTGTGTAGCATAATTGAGGTGAAAACCCATTAAGATTAAAGAACTTTAATGAATCAAATGAATTGGTTTAGCATATGGTGTGTACCTTAACCATTTATCCTTTCATTCAAGAGATCTCATTATTTAGTATATAGTGTGTACCTTAACCATGCTCAAACAATTGATCTAATTCATAAAATTGGTGATCAGGCAACTAAACAAACTAGATGACTGCATTAAAAGCAATGAATGAAACAAGATAAAATTGAATTGATAAACCAACAACCTCAGTTAACAATGAATATCAAGGAGGGTTACATCATCGCCCTAGAAAAGGAGATTTAGTTCGTGTTAAAAATGAAAAGAACAATCTCCAAACTATGCATGTTGCTGAACTTGGAATCCTTCTCTCACTCCTTTTACTTCACATATCCAACTTTCTACTCGAACTCTATCCCTCGATGCCTTTAGATAACCCAAGTAGCAAGGTTTTAATAGAACCCTTTTACTATGCATAGATATCCTCTTCCAATAATAACTCATATTTTTGCATGAAAATATAGCTTCCAAAGCATTGTAATGCATAAAAAATAGAAGTTCTCAAAATAACTGAGTTGATGCACATCGTGGGTTTGCAATACATGTGCCTAAAAATTAGCTTCCAATAATAACTTCATAATCTACATGTCTCGGACTCTAAAATTTTGCAGCATCTGACGCATAGAAATTAGCTTCTAATAACAACTCAATTTACGCACTTCAAAATAATTTATAACTTCTAAAACCAATGAGTGTTGCATTTTCAACTTCTATTTACAATTTTTTCCTTCTAAAACATTCTGAAATTTTCAAATTTACTTCTAAAAAATAATCTTGAAAAATTCTTTTGAGCTTTACAAAGTTCTTTCATGTTAATCTACTTCAAAAATTCTCAAGATCGAAATTTCACTGCCTAAGAAGTTCTGAAGAAGCTTCAGAATTTTTGAAGATCGAGCTTTGGAACCCCTTTAGAATATTTGCCACTCTGTCACATTTCTACAATTATTTTGAACTTTTTCATAAATTCTGTCGTAGGTCTAAAGTTATTTTGACTGTCCTTCAGAAATCCTATCACAGTTCTGAAGTAATTTTGAATGCCTTTAGAAATTTTATCGCAATTCAAGGAATGTCAGAACCATACATGTCGCACTTTTGAGAACCTCAGAACCATACATGCCGCACTTCTAAGAACCTCAGAAACCACCTCAGAAATACCTCTATTGCACTTCTACGAACATTAGAAACTACCTTGGAACTACCTCTATTGCACTTCTGTGAATGTCAAAAACTACCTCTGTTGCACTTCTTAGAACCTTAGAACTCACTTAGAACCTCTTCTACAAGCATTAAAACCCATTCAATGCCTCTTCTATGAGCCTTAGAACTCACTCAGAACCTCTTCTGACGTACTTCTGATGTGATTCAGAACCAATTTAATTTAGAACTACTTTTGTCACACTTCTGAGAATTCCAAAAAACCACCTTTGTCGCACTTCTGGCATTATTCAAAACTCACTTAGCACTAGTTCCTACTATGAGAACCCCCATCGGAACTTCTAATGCACTTCTGAAGGATAATCTACTTCACCAATTCTGAATTTGACCTTTTTAACCACATCAAGATCTCTTTAGAACTTCTAACACACTTTTGAAAGTTAAGCTACTTCAAAAATTCTAAAGATTATAATTTCTTAGATGTCAAAATTGCACTAAACTAATCACCATGACAGAAGCTACTTCAAAAATTTTGAATATCAAGATTTTAAACTACATCAGAATCTCTAATGCACTTCTAACGTTATGTTTTCACTACTTCAAAGGTTCTGTTGTTAATACTTTACTATTTCATAACTTCTAACGCTATGTTTTCATTGCTCCAAAATTCACTTCACCTTTGAGTTTAATACTTCACTACGTCAGAACTTCTAACATTATGTTGAAAATTTGAGCTAAATCGTCTCCATCTATACCCAAAAAGGCATCAAAGTGATGCCAATTTGTCCCATGTATTGCTTTCGATGTCACAGGCTGATTTGTATGTCATGACACTTAACTCACTCACTGCCCAACACTTGTGTAAGTCTATTTCAAATGTCGCGATGCTAATTCTGATGTCGCAGCATTCACTTCTTGAGCTTGTAATTTTTATTTTTTTAGCTACTTGTTCATTATCCAAACTCCATTGTTTTGCTCCTTTCTCCACCTTGACGTCTTTCATATTTTCTTTTATTTGTTGCACTTAATTATCTACAAATAGACATAATAAATCAACATAGAAATCACTTATCAAGTAATAACCAAATTAAGTGCAGCTTTACTAGAATGTGTTTATAAACTACTACATTTATATTAAAAGAGTGTCCAAAACATATGTGAATTTAGGTATTAAACATGGTATATTCTGAGCTTATCGAGGACATGCTAATGACAATGTATTTAGAGAATGTGTCTAATCTTAATGAATATTGGTCTAGAAAGGAGAATGTATGCATTATGGACATGGGAACATGTTGCCTTACCATGAAATTCAGCATGTCATGGATTTATTCGTGTTATGGGTTTGAGCATGTTGTTTCACTGGATTATTGATTATTATTTTCTATCTTACTTGCTTACTAAGTTTGCCCAGACTCACCCTATTTTCCTTGTGGTTTTAGATGCTAGGACAGAAGGAGAAGCCCAACTGGGGGTTGGCACTTATGAAGGGAATTAGGTGCATGTGAGGATGAGGAGATGTGACAGATCCTAGAGATCCTATTTAGTCCTTATGTTTTCATAGTTTAATTCAAAAATGGACATGGATGTATTAAGCTATGTTGGAGTGTTATAAGTGATTTATTGTAATGTTCAGATGTGTGGCATGGCTTGTCGGTCATGATATTTTATTTATGATGTGAATGGATTTGTTATGAGTTTAAGTTAGCTATTTGTCATGCATCGAGATTAGTTTTATGATTCTGTGGACTATGTTTATGGGTGAATGATTGTATAAGTTTAGAACCCTTATATTTCAGGCGAGACTCTATCAGATTTACAGTGGAATCCTCCTCTAGAATATAAGCATGTGGTGCTTGAGAATGGGGATTCTACAAAAGTGGTATCAGAGCAACAATCTCTATAAGGCATGACAATAGCTATTAGACCTAAGGGATAGAATGGACATGAAGATTAGAAATAAGTGAATGCATTAACAGTGGGGGAGCACTAGTCCCAACCACTCTACCTTTTTCATTATCTCCAAAGGTAACTATTCCTCCAATTTTAGTTTTTATTTTGTGAACAGCTCCTTCTCCACTGTCATGTATCTTGAGCAACCACTATCAATATACCATTTGTCACCCCTTGTGACTCTCAAACACACCTATAATAATAAGGTCAAGCTATAATTTTTTATACCCATTTAGGAATGGATCTAGGTGGGTTAGTAGCAGAATATTTTAGCACCCATTGTTTTTTAGATGTTACTAATTTATTATCTAGACATATTGTATATATTATGTTAGCAACAGTTACCCAAATCAGATTTTGTTTGGGTTCTAATTCTCTTCCATGATTATTATTTTCCTTTCTTTGGTTTTCTCTACTTTTCTTCTTCATCTTTAGTTTAAATAAAGTAGAGGTCAATGTTTTTCTACGAGCATGATTTTCTACTTTTGTCTGCTCAAGTTCTAAATTAAGGTTTTGGTTAGTCTTGAGCTGAGTATTTTCTTATCTTAACTTAGAACATTCATAGATTGTTCTTTCTAGTTCTCTTTTTGTTTTCTTATGTTTAGCTTTTAAAGTTTTAAAATCTGAGTATAATTCATTTAATAATTCTTCTAGATCAAAAGTTTTAGGTTTTGAATTGACCTCATCTTCATGGATGGCCATGAAGCTTATTCTTGTATGATGATCCTCTTGATTTCTTTCTTTAGAGCTAACTAAACTGAATTGCGCTTCATTTTCTTCTTCTAATTCACTCGAGCTTTCTTGCATCATATTCTCCAGCATTTCCCATGCAGCCATAGTAGCTTTCTTCTTCTTTTCAAATTTCCTATAGGTAGAAATATTCTTTTTATCAAAGTAAGAATTATACATTTTCTTCTTGTCTTCTTACTTTTTGTCTGGTTTTGGACAGTTAAATCTCATGTGGCCAGACTTATTGCAATTATAACCTATTAGAATTTCCTTTTTCTTTTCCTTGCTCTTGTTGTTGCTTTTGAAGTTATTTTCAAATTTCTTCTTCCTGATCATATTTTTGAATCTTTTGGTTATCATTGTCATATCCTCATCATCATCACTCGTTAAGGCTTTTTCTGAAGATTCTTCATTCTCTGAATCAGCCTGTAAAGCAATCTTCTTGCCTTTGAATTCATCTAGAACCTTTTACTTCATTAAGACTTCATGGGTCATAAGTGATCTCACCAGTTCTTTCACTATCATTTTATCCAAATCTTTTGCTTCCTGGTAGCTGTCACTTTAGGCATCCAAAATCTAGGCAGAGATCTCAAGATCTTGTTAACTAACTTTTTCCCAGTCTTTTTAGTCCATTGGTGATTTTATGAAATCTTCCAAACATTTCAGAGATAGTTTCTAATTCCTTCATGGAGAAGGCTTCATATTCCTGCACTAGAATATTAATTTTAGTTTCTTTTACTTGATTTGTACCTTCATGTGCTACCTGAAGTTTATCTCAGATTTCCTTAGCTGAATCACAAGCGAAAATCTTTTCAAATTCAGATGAATATAGTGCATAGTAGAGATAATTCTTTGCCTTAACATCATGTTTTACTACTTGAATATCTTTCGGTGTATACTTATCTTTTGCATTTGTAACATTCTTTTCATTCTTTACTACAAGCCACAACTAATAATCTATGGCGATCAAGAAATTTGTATCCCCATCTTCCAATACCCATAATTGGTTCTATCAAAAAGTAGAGGTCTGGGAGTGGATTGTCCTTCAGTAGATGTGTTATGAAATATACTAGCCATTTGAATCTCTTCACAAGTTAATATATTGGTAATTAAAAATTAACTAGTGAAGCCTACTTTGATACCACTTGTTGGTATTTATCTGGATGGGAGCTCAAGAGGGGGGCTGAATTGAGCTTTCAAAGATTTTGGCTAATAACTTGAAAAATATGATTAAAATAAAAGAAAGTAAGATTCAGAACACATATGCACAAGATTCTTATAATGGTTAGGCTCATCCTGGGTTCCTACACCACTTCTCTGAGTCAATCTCCACTAAACACTAATTGGTTTTACTTTCACTATACACTTGTTGATTTTACAAGCTCACCAACAACTTACTGGTTTTCCAAGCTCACCAAAAACTTTTACACATTAGTCTCCAAGCTCATTAACTAGCTTATATATGTTGGTTTCCAAGCTTACCAATTAACTTACTAGTTTTCCAAGCTAACCAAAAACTTTTACAAACTGTTGGTTTCACAGTGCTCACCAACTAACTCACTGTTTTTCTAAATGAAAATGTACAAATTGATATCTCTTACTTAGGTAGACTTGTATGAAAATTAAAACTCAATTGAATGAACAAAGTATGCAATAAGATCATATTCAAACTCCTTTTCAAGTTGACATAGATCTAGCTTTGAAGGCTTTGAATGCTTTGGCAATATTATAGCAGTTGGAGTTGAATGATGGAAGATCATGAATGATCTTCTTGAATCAGATGTTTTTCAGTGTGTTCTCGGAAATAATTAAGTATTGCCTTAATCATCTTTTTATAGGCCTTGAAAAGATTTAGCTATTGCAATTTTTAGCACCATTTTCAAATTTGTTAGGTAGAGTTAGTAATGACTTTTGCATTCTATCGAGCTTCAGAATTTCTGAGTTAAGTACCCAGAACTTCTAACATTCGATTTACAACTTAATAGAATTGCTGAAGTGGTTCCTCAAAATTTCTCTAATAAGTGATTTCTTGGCAATATTCTCTTCAATTTTTTGTTCGTTGATTTTGTTATTAACGGTCCTATTCTAAGCTTCTGAAGAACTTTTGAGAAGCTTTTGATATACCTATAAAGATTGAATTTTCCTTTTGTTATTTTTCTTAAACTCTTGTCTTCTTGAAGATACCCATGAGAAGGCTTCTTAGTTGCTTCTAAGGATCTTCTAAGTATTATGTTAGCATTCTGAATTGCTTCTGACATGCTAAAATTTCCTCTAGAATAATTCTGTATGCCTTAATATTGTTTACGAGGTTCTTCTAAATGTAGAATAATTCTTCTGATTTAATTCTGAGGGTCAAATTTACTTCTGACATTCTTGCCTTGTTCCAGTTTACTTTCGTCATATTTCTGTTTTGTTTCTGAAGGTCTTCTGAGAAGATTCTGACTTCAGAATTTTCTTCTGCATTAATTCTGTATGCTTTGATATTGTTTCTAAGGTTCTTCTTAAGAACTTTTGAGTGCAGAAAGTTCCTCGTCTAACTTCTAACGTACTTCTACAATTCTAAGAAAGCTTTTGTCCGACTTCTAATGTGCAGTAATCCTACACCTTGATTTTGACAAGGTTCTAATCTGCCTTTGACATGGTTCTGAGATACAACTGATTATTTCTGAATTCTTCTAAGTTTTGCATTATATTTCTAATAGAGTTTTAACATACTTCTAACAAGGTTTTGAGTTGATTCTTGAATACTTCTTAACTTTTGATTTTCATGCCAAGTTTCTAAATAGATTAGGATTTACTTCTGAGTGATTTCTAAATAACTTTTATTTGAGCATTCATTTTAAATTATCTTCCTTTGAAGGGTTAATGTAATGATTTTACAATTAACACCTTTTATTACTTGTAGTTACTCTCCTTAATTTGTTTTGATATATAACTATTGCATCACTTGGAAAGTAATATGTTAGTACCATAATTCTTCACTCGTTTTTTTGTTCATCATCAAAACTAAGTTATTTAATCTCATTCATCATCAAAATCAAGCTTATTAAAGGGTTTAGACTTAACAAAAATCTCTCATGCAATTTTAGCAAGTAATCAGTCTGATTAAACTATTTAATATGGGTCTTAGTCAAAACCAACGTCCAGTAATTGGAGTGAAAATCATAAATTCATCAATCATCACGATAGGCCATGAAGATCACATTTAATGGATTTTAAACAACTGATGGAGTGTTTGATGAGTGTCCGAGGCACTCCATTAGGCACAACCGGGGCAACCAATTTTATGACGTGTTTGATCAGGTGCATGAAAAAGGAAACCTCGACAACATTCATTGTTGAAATAGGGCTCCAAAATCAGTGATTGAACATGTGATTGAATTTAATTAAAATAAATATATTATGAAATAAGAGTAGTTTTAGTCAAGATGATAGCCAAAACGTAGTGAATTTAATTAAAATAGATAAATTATGCAATGAAGAGCAGTTTCAGTCAAAAGAATTGAGCTAAAATTTCATCGCGCCACTATAAACATCCTACCATGGATGATCAAATGTGCTGATTTGGGAACATTATAAATATGTGCTTTGAGAAAGGCTGTCATGAGCTTTGTAGCTTCTGAGCCAGTGCATCCCATTTTAATTTTTTTAAAAAATCAAACCCTAACCTAACCCAAAGGTTTAGGGTAAGGGTTGGGCAAAGGTTTTAAAAGTAGGATAGGGATTAGGGTTTGACACATATTGTACACATATGGTCAGTGTTAGGCAACCTCAAACTGAAACCATACACACTCCTACTTCTATGGAACTCTTACAATATTTCATTTGATCTTTCTTCTAATATATGAGTAAACAAAACATGAACAAATCCAAGGAAGGTTAGAGAAAGGTGAAGCTATTGTTGTCATCTTTTAAAGTTAGTGTCAATATAGCTATTTAGTTTTAGTATATTAGGTTTTATGAACTAAATATTTGATAATTATTGGACCATTATATCCATATAAGATAAAAATTACCTTAAGATTATTTTTAGAGATCACATAGACAGACAACAAAAGGAAAAATAAATTCAATAAAATAAATCACAAACATTTTGGTAGCTTTAGTGCACATTATAATGTTACTTTCTTTAAGACAATTTAACAACTACATTGTTGCTCTATGGTTTTTAGTAGTTACCCCAAAGAAATAGTAAAGCAACTTTGAAAAACCATAATGATAGTAACTTTCCATGATAGTTCATTAAACAACTTGATGGTAACATTAAGTACAATGGTTGAGATTTGGAGAGATAAAGTGGACTTGATAGGATGCATTATAATGTCAATTTCCTTAAGGCAATTTTACACCCTACATTGTTGTTTTATGATTTTTGGAAGTTCTCCCTATATTATAGTAATGTGAACTTGAAAACCCAAAAAGGATAGCAACTTTCCTTGATAGTTTATCGAACAACTTGATGATAGTAACCCTTATCTTATCTGAGTGGAATATTAATTGCAATTCTTGAGATTTTGAGAGATAGAGTGGAATCTCCTTGAACAATATCTCTTGTTATTTAGTTTCCATTTGAAACTAATTCTCTACAATTAGAAGTTGTGCAGTAGCTATAAAACTAATACTCAATTGAATTGGACTTCCTATGTTGCCATGGAGATCTCTTTGTGAGGCACTTCTTTGTAACACCCCCACTAGCTAGAACAAAGTTGGTGAGAGAATTAGTTGTAAAATCAATATGACTTAAAGTCAAGAGTTTTTTTGTAAGTTTGATAAGTCTTTATGAGGTGTCTTTGGGGCTAAAGTGGTAATTAAAATGGACCAAATTGTATAAGCTCTGCATGCTAGTTGAATTTAGTGGGCCTAAAGAAGATAATATTTATATTGGATTGGGTGGGAGCATTACATCCTAGAGACTTGTAGATTGCAAGCATGTACAGGATGGTGACATTCATTTTGCAAGCAAGCTACATGTATAGAGTCCTGTAAGATGGCTTAACCTAAGAGGGAAGGGGTGAATTGAGTAAATAAAAATTCTTTGCTTAACCCCTGTTGGATCATTTCCCTCTTTTTGTGGTTGTGTGTGGTGTGGTGTAAGATGAATAATAGAATAGTAAAGTGCAAAGAAATAAAGCAAACACATACACAAACAAAATAATTTTATAGTGGTTCAGAACCCTATCCTTACATTCACTCTTCCAAGAGCACCAACTCATTGTGCCTTGGGTTTCATTATACCTTGTATAATGAAATACATAAGTGTCCCTAACACTGCTTTTGGATTCTGACTCTAGGGGGCATACACAAGTGTCCTCGACACTCTTCTAATTTTACGAGCTCACCAAGAAACTCACCCATTTCAAAAATCACAAGCAAACTTAGTAGTTTTTCTAAGCTTACTACCAATTCACTGGTTTCGAAGCTCACCAGCAAACTTGATAGTTTTTCAGAGATCACCAACAACTCATTACAACTTGGTTTACCGAGTTTACCACAAAAACTCTGGTTTTCAGATTAACTAGAAAACTGACACTTTAAAAAGTGTTGCAATGAAGCACAGGGGAAGATATGATCTCTCTCTCAGCTCTATGTAATACATAAAGATCTTCCCAGAATGTAAAGATAATGGTCATAAGGATATGAAAGTTAAAGCTCAAGAAGGATATATGATAGTTTAAGCTCTTGGCCATAGGTGGAAAGATTTGCATAAAGTTAAGCTCGTTAGAATGGGTTCCTTCACCACCTTTAAATTGTCCTGCTTCTTCAAAATCTCGACCGTTGGAGAAGATGGGATCCATTGAATACAGAAACCAGAACAACATTGAATAAATAAGACCATTTGAGTTTTTTGCAGTTGAAGTACAGGTCTTTTTGATTTTTCATAAGCCGCTACATCGTTATTCAGAGAGGAGGATGAGCTATGTAAAAAGGTGTTCCTTGTTCAACTCATCATAGCTTTGAAAGTCTTATAGTGCCACTTATTGCCGAAAATGGTGACTAGTATAAGTTTGCACAATGACAGTATGAGTGCAGATGTCATTTGTTTGCTAGTCACATAAATCGAGTTTTTCTTTAACAAGTCATAGCCTCTCTCTGTCTGCATTTATCTTTCATTAGTTGTAGATGAATTCATCATAGGTTTGCCTATTGCAAGTAACATACAAACTTGGATGTAGATGAAGTTACACTGACTGATAGACAAACACTTCCTTGTCTGTTTCAGAAGATTCATCTGTTGATCGATCCTTCGTGTATATGATTTATCTATTAAAGATAACAGACCATCTCTGGATGGTGCTGATAAAGATAGACTGATTGATTGATAAACATCTCCTTCTATATGAACAGATAAAGTGGGATGTGCTTCCTTTATTCTTTATCGTCTGTTGGAGGTGACAGACGAAGTTTGCTCAATCTTGCACTAATAGACAAAGTGTGATTTTCTTCTTTTGTTACTTATTGTCTGTTGAAGGTGCTAGATGAAGCTTATTTTAACTTGCTTGAATAGACGAAGTGTGGTGTTCATCTAATGTAAGCAATAAATGAAGTATGTTCTTCTTTATCTTGAATAGAATACTTTGCATGTCACATTTGTCTGTCGTGTGTTATAAACGATCGTGCCTTTATCTGTTGTAGCCCATTTTTTATCCAAGAATCAAATTATCTATTCTCAGCTTTGTCTATGCTCATAGTGTAACATCTTCATTGTCTTCTGTTTTGGTTGAACTTTGTCTATTGTAACAGATGACCTTTTGATCCGAAGACAAGGCAAAGTTCTTTAGCTTTTCTGCACACTTCAAGCAATAGAAGAGGTTTGTTCTAGCAACTTTTTTGTCTTTTCAATCTTAATTTGTTTGTCTTGGCCCAGCTGAAATTGCACTCCCTTTTTTTGTTCATATTGCCTTTCTGTCTTAGACTAATCCAATCTTCTTACTTTGTGTATGGTTGTCTAGGTGGTAATTTTTTTGTCTTTCTTCATTTGTCTGCCAAGCCGTTGAGTTGCTTCTTCATCCTTGTACTTTGTCTTGGATAGACTTTAATCAGATTAAGTATAAGTGATCCAAATTTCTCGAATGCAATTTAAGCTCTTTGATCATGGCTTCTTCTTTAGTTTTTTTGTTTTGCATTTGTATGTTGACATTTTCACGTTGAGGTTGATAGACAACGTAAACTCGCTGTAGCACTTCTTTGAAGCCTTATTTGTTTCCCATGCTTTTATTCATGGAAGATTCTTTTAGACAATTGTAACTTTTCTTGTTGCTTGTCTTCTACTTTCTTCTTCTTCTTCTTCTTCCACGATTTTCATCAGTTTAGTTCCTTTAGAACATAGCAGATTGTTGTGGCAATTTGTTGTAGACGATTATTATCCTGGACTTGAACTTTTTTGCACTTGCTACATTATTAGCTTTCATATATATAATATCAGAATGTATTTTATCCTCATATGATTGTATAATTTTGTAAAGCAAGGATAATATAAATTTTCATTAAATACATAATATGAAAGCTTAAGTAATTATGTTGAATAGTATTTATTTAGTAAGTTTATGCAGTAAAGGTTAATTGATGAGAATGCAAAATGTCATATTTTATTCTCCTAATACTTCATCTTTTGCACACATTTGATTCCTAAATAT
>JAYJMB010001092.1:0-17147 GCA_036873735.1 Pouteria campechiana
CTTTGGCCAACCATCAAGTTTTTGGCATCATCGCCAGGGACTGATTGTGAACCATCTATTTCTTGCTCATCAACTTCTTTCATCTTTGTCCATCTTAATGGATGTGCTTATTGGAGTTCTTAAAGGCTTCCCATCATCCACCTCAAACTTCTTTAGGAGTTCCTTCATTTATTTTGCTCGGTAGATGAAGATTCCTTCATTTGCTTCATTTGGAAACCCAGAACGAATTTTAGTTCCCCCATCAAGCTCATTTCAAATTCTTCTTGCATGACTTTGGAATACTCTTGACATAATTTATCATTATTAGCACCAAATATAATGTCATCAACATATATTTAAACAATCAAAATATTTTTCATGCCATGCTTAATGAAGAGAATGGTATCTACTTTACCTCTTCTAAAACCTTTTTTTATTAGGAACTTAACCTCTCATATCATGCTCTCGGAGCTTATTTAAGACCATAGGGAGGTTTCTTGAGTTTGAAGACATGGTTTGGATCATGAGAGTTTTTAAACCCAGGGGGTTTTTCCACATATTCCTCTTCATTAATGACTCTATTTAAGAATGCACTTTTCTTAAAATTCATGAATGATGCAAAAGCTAACAACATTCTAATGGCCTCAATCCTAGTAATAAGGCTTATAACTCTTCAAAATCTATTCTTTATCCTTAACAATACCCCTTCACTACTAATCTTGCTTTATTTCTCACCATAATTTTAGATTCAATTAAATTATTTCTAAAAACCCATTTAGTGCTTATAACAGATTGATGGATGATCTTGGAACAAGTGGCCACACATCATTTCTTTTTAACTAGTCTAACTCTTCTTGCATAGCTATAATCTAGTTTTTATCCTCCAAAGCTTGGTTAATGCATGTTGGTTCTAATTGAGAAATGAAAACAAAATTGCCACATCTTGGTGATATGAAGATCAAGTCCTAACTTTATCATATACATCACCAATTATCTTGTCTTCAAGATGAGCATGCATGAACCTCCAATCTTTAGGTAGGAAATTGTTGCATTCAATGTCTACCTCACTTGTGGATGGTCTAACTTGTGTTTCTGCTTCATCTACTACTGTTTCTAGTTATGGAGTATTTTTATCTTTCTCTTGCAGTGTCATCTTCTCAATAGATGTTGTAAGTTCACTTGTCTCATCATCAAAATTACTAACTCTTTTTGAGGGGTTAGTGATTTAATCAAATCTTGCATGGAGAGACTCTACAATAATCCTATTTCTCACTCTAAATGAATTAATAACAATGGAATAGCCAATGAATATACCCATATCAGATTTGCTATCAAATTTACCAAAGTTATCCTTTCCATTGTTAAGAATGAAACATTTACATCCAAAGGTATGGAAGTGTGAAATATTTGCTTCCTTCCATTATACAACTCAAATGGAGTTTTATTGAGTGTTGGCTTAGAATAAATTCTATTTATGTTATAACATGTGGTATTTATAGCTTCAACCCAAAAATATTTTGGCAACTTGTATTCACTCAACATTATCCTTGCCATCTCTTACAATGATCTATTCTTTCTTTCAGCTACACTATTCTATTAAGGTGTTCTTGGTGCAGAGAGAATATATAAAGGAGACCATTGTTGGTTCCGATCTAAGGTAGCTCAAAAGGGGGGGTGTAAATTGAGCTTTTAAAATTTTGGCTAATATAAAATCAAGGTACGAAAAAGAATTAGGAGTAAATCATGCAACATAATGCACACAGGTATTTTTATAGGGATTCGGCCCACAACATGGTACCTACTCTTCTCTTTGAGTCAGCCTTGTTGCACTCAGGTTCCACTAAACACCTATAAGTTTTACAAGCTCACCAACAACCTTGTTGGTTTCCAAGCTCACCAACAAACTTATACACTTTGGTTTTTAAGCTCACCAACAAACGTTTACACGTTGGTTTCCAAGCTAACCAACAAACTTATATAAGATAAGCAAGCTCCTTGATTGTTATCTCAACAAAGAAAGTTATATAAATAGAATGCCTCTTATATAGGCTGATTTTGTATAGAATTAAAGTGCAATAGAAATAAATATATTGCAATAAATACACAGTATTTTAGACTCCCTTAAGCTATTGCAGAGATTTAGCGTTGAATGCAGATTTGCATTTTGCACAGTGGAGTTAGAAGAAAAACTTTAATGTTTGAGTAAATGCTCTTTGATTTCTTTTAGAAATGTTCTCTTTCTAGCTATCTCTTTGGAATGACCTTTCTTTACTCCTTTTATATTGAGATCCAAAATCTATCCATTGAAAAAATGATATTTATTAAATGCAAGTAAATCGTTAGGAATTTTTGCCTATTGAAGTGCTCTCACAGGTTCTTCAGTCTGAAGACATTTGGCAATGTCCTAAATGAAGAACTGTGTTTGGAGTTAAGATTTTGGATTGACTCGAATCACTCATCTTGCAACAGACTTCTTTTGGCTATATCCAAAAGTGAATCACCATATCCAAAGTTAAGATTTTTGACTTAGAAGACACGTGAACTATCTTGGCCACTTGTCTAAATTCTAGCGATGTTTAAAAGTGAGCTGGCAATGTCCGAAGTTAAAATTTTGGACTGATAGAGGCAGGAATTGCTTTTGGCTGCATGACTAAATTCTGGCAATGTCTAGAAGTGAGTTAGCAATGCCCAAAGTTAATATTTTATACTAACTAACTCCAGCAATGATAATGTCCAAAGCTTGGCACTTGGAATTTCCAGACTTGGAGTTTTGAGACGCATTTTACTGACTTTAGCAAAGTCCAAAATTGGTTCTACAATGTTTGAAATTAGTTTTGCTATCTCTAAATTTGGCTTCGAAGTTCCAACATCTTGTCTTCTTATTCAGCATTGTCCAAACTTGGTTCTGTGTCCGAATTGGTCACATAGTGTCTAAACTTACTTCTGTAGTATTCAAACTTGCTTGAGTCTGGAACTTAGTTCCTTTTCTCCTTTTGAAGCCGTATTTCTATCTGAGCTTGGGCATCTCCTTTTGAAGCCTTATTTCTATTGAGCTTTGGCATCTCCTTTTGAAGCCTTATTTCTATCCGAGCTTGGGCATCTATCTAATTTACTTCAGTAATGATTTGAGGCTATGTCCGAAGTGACTTTAAGGCTTGTCTATGATGCCTGCCATGTTCTTTGATATTTACATTATCTTCCTAGTGGATCTTATTTCTAATAAGGTCTTGTATCTACTATTCACTTATATTATTTCCCTAACATATTATTCATCATTGCACACTTGAGAAATATTGAGCAATAGCTTAAAATATTTACTCACATGCTTTTGCTCATCATCAAAACTTGGTTGGTTCAACATATTCATCATCAAAATCATTCCAAGTAAAAGAGGTTTGGTTCAATAACCATTGCTTTCACAAAAAGTAGTTAACTTTTGGTTCTCAAACTCTTCACCATGATCACTTATGACAATGATATGAGAGCTTTGTTCCTTCTGCACATGTTTGTTAAAGATCTTAAAGAATGAAAAAAGCCTCATCCTTTGAAGTAAGAAACATTATCCAAGTAAATCTAGAAAAGTCATCCACAATGACATATGCATATTGTTTCCCTCCAAGACTCCTAATTCTTGTTGGTCCAACAAGATTCATGTATAGCAATTGAAGTGGTTTAGTTGTATATATTTTGTTTTGTGGTTTGAATGATTCCTCAAGCAAGCATCACACAACTCACTTTTATCAAATTTTAGCTTTGGTAAGCTAACTACTAGTTCCTTATTGTACATTTTATCTATCATATATTTGTTGGCATGTCCTAGACATCTATACCATAGCAAGGATTCATCATTTCTTATAATAAGACACTTGGCTTGAATATCACATTAATTAACCAAATATACATTTCCACGCCTTCTACTGAGTAATACAACTGAGTTTGACTCATTTAGGACTCAACAACTCCGAGATTCAAACACAACCTTGTAACCATTATCACAAATCTAACTCACACTCAGTAGGTTATTTCAATCACTCTACAAGCAAAACATTCAAAATAGTAGTAGATTGCAATTGGCCAACCTTACCAATTCCAACCGCTCTACCTTTGTCATTATCCCCAAAGGTCATTGTTCCTCCATTCATAGATTTAAGTTTTGTGAATATCTCCCTCTCCCTTGTCATGTGCCTTCAGCAACCATTATCAATATACCTTGTGTTACTTCTTATGACTCTTAAGCACACCCACATAGATAAGGTTAAGCTTTATTTTTTTGTACCCATTTGGGAATGGGTCTGGAAGGGTTAGTAGTAGAAGTTTTTAGGACCCATTGCTTCTTAGGTGCCATTAATCTCTAATGTGGTGTATGCATTGCATTTATAATATTTTTAATAGGCTTAGGTACCCAAATCAAGTTCAGTTTTGGTTCTTGTTTTCTCGTAGAGTACTGACTCTTTTTATTCTGATATTGTCCACATTTCCTTTTTGGTTTCATTTTCATAAAGGTAGATGTCAAGGTCTTTCTTAAGTCATTATTTTCTACCTTGACATGTTCAAGTTCTCTATTAGTACTTTGGCTAATCTTGACCTTAGAGTTTTCTTCTTCCAATTTGGAGCATTCAATGATTGTTGTTTCCATCTGCTTTTAGTTTCTTTATGCTTAGCTTTCAAACCCTTTAAGTAAGAATATAATTCTTCTAAAATCTCTTCAAGGTTGGGAGTTTCAAGCTTCGAGTTTATCTTATCCTCATGGGTGACCATGAAGTTGATGCCTGTGTGATTATCTTCCTAATTTTTCCTTCTTGGAGTAAGTGTGCTGATTCGGGCTTTGTGATCTTCTTCAGCCTCACTCGAGCTCTCCTGCTTCATGCTTTCTAGCATTTCCCATGCAGTCAAGACTTTTTTCTTGTTTTTGAACCTTTTTGTGCTTCTATTATTGTTGTTGTTATTGTTATTATTGTTGTTATTGCTTCTGTTAAAGTAAGAATTGTATTTCTTTTTCTACTTCTCCTTACTTCTTGTCTAGTTCCAGGTAATCAAATCTCATGTGCCTTGGCTTGCTACAATTGTAGGAGATGGGAATTTGCTTTTTCTTATTTTTATTCTTGCGATTGTTGAATTGCTTCCAAATTTTTTTCTTTCTCATCATTATTTTAAATCTTTAAGTTATCATGGCGATGTCCTCATATTCTTCTCCACTAGTTAATGCCTCTTAGTGCTATGACTCTCTTTCCTTTTAGTTCCTCTAGAACCTTCTGCCTTATCAATACCTCATGGGTCATGAGGGACCCCAATGATCATCTTATCCAAGTCCTTTGCTTCCTAGATGGCTATGACTTTAGGCATCCACTACCTGGGTAGAGACCTTAAGATCTTCTTGACAAGGTTATGTTGGTCTCGTTCAAATGGTGGCTCAAAAGGGGGGTTAAATTGAGTCTTTAAAAATTTTGGCCAAGATAAAAATTAAAGTACTGAAAGAATAGAAAATAGATCATGTAGCATAGGATAATGGTATTTTTATAGTAGTTTGGCCCAACACAGTATCGATTCCACTCTCTGAGTTAGCCCCACTTGCTGCACTCAGGTTCCACTAATCATCTGTTGGTTTTACAAGCTCACCAACAAACTTTTCACACATTAGTTTCCAAGGTCACTAACAAAATTATACAACTGTTGGTTTCCAAGCTCACTAACAAACTTATACAACTATTGATTTCCAAGCTCACTAACAAACTTTGACAACAGTTGGTTTCCAAGCTCACCAACAAACTTTTACAGAATTAGTAAGCCCCTTGTTCGCTGTCTCAAATAAAGAACATTGTATAATAAAAATGCCTCTTACACAGGTTGATTTGTACAAAAATAAAAGTGTGCCATAAATAAATATGTAGCAATAAACATAGAGAATATAAAACTCCAAAAAGTTGTTATAGACAATGTTCTTTGAATGCAGATGGCAAATCGTCTTAGTGGAGTTGGAAGAAAAACTTTAATTTCTAAGTAAATGCTCTATAAGATCTTTCAAAAAATTTCTCTAACTTGCTAACTTCTTGGAATGAAAGTCTCTACTCCTTTTAAATTAGGATTCAAAATTTTTCCTTTGGTGAATATAGTGTTCATTAAATGCAAAGCAAATCATTAAGATTTTCTGCCTGTTGAAGTGTTCTCATGGGTTCTCATTGTCTGAAGGCTTTCGACTTTGACTGAAGTTATAATTTCAAACTGAGTGAATCATTCAGCTTGCAACAGACATAACTCAACTTTGTCCAAAAATGCTTCGTTGTGTTAGAAGTTAAATTTTGGACTAAGAAGTGGCATGAATTGCTTTGCCTACATGGGAGAACTTTGGCTTCATCCAAGGATGAGTTCGAAGTGTCCAAAGTTAAATATTGGACTGACTAACCCTGCAATAGCAATGTTCAAAGCTTGGAGTTGAGATTTTTGGACTGAGATGCATTAGATTGACTTTAGCAATGTTCAAAATTGGTATTGAGCTTCCAACATCTTGACTACATACTTCACTAGTGTCCAAACTTGGATTTGCATTCCAACCAGTCTTCATAGTGTTCGAACTTAGCTTTGTAATGTCCAAGCCTTTGCTTGAGTTCAAAATTTAGCTTTGCTTCATCCGAACTTGGTTTCTCTTTTTCTGAAGTATGTTTTTGAAGTCATGTTTGTGTCTAAACTTCATGTCCAAACTTGGGCATCGATCTGACTAGTTTTGGCAGTGATTTAGAATGCATCCAAAGTGACTTTGAAGCTTTTATATGACGCCTGCCATACTCTTGAGCAATTACATTTTTTTCCTTTGATATATGGTGGATCTTGTCTCTAATTTTATCTTGTGTACGCAGTCCACTTTAGTTATTTCCCTGACATATTATTCGTTATTGCACCTAGAAATAATAGTTGGTAACTTAATCATTCACTCATATAATTTTTGCTCATCATTAAAACTTAGTTAGTTAAACACATTCATCATCAAAATCAATCCAAGTAAAGGAGGTTTGATTCAATAGTTTGGGTTCAACATATTTTTCACCAAGGCTCTTTAAACCATTAGTGATCTTTTGGAACTTGCCTAACATTTTAGAAATAGATTTTGAATCCTTCATGATAAAGGACTCATACTCTTGCTCAAGTATGTTAATATTGGTCTCCTTGACCTAGTTTGTTCCTTCATGTGCTACTTGTAAATTATCCTATATTTCATTTGCTAAGTCACATAAGGAGATTTTCTCAAACTTAGAGGGAGAAAGAGCACAGTAGAGGCAATTATTTTCCTTAGCATCACAAGTTACTACTTAAATGTCCTCAATAGTATATTTATCTTTGGTATTGAGAACAATCTTTCTGTTTTTGAAAGTGAACCACAACTAGTAATCTGTGGCTATTAAGAAATTTTACATCCTCATTTTTCAGTACCCATAATTAGTTTCATCAAAAAGTGGAGGTCTAGATGTGGACTATCTAAGACAACCTTTCTTACTGTCTTAGGTTCCACTTACACAAAGCAATACACACGTTGGTTTTCTTGATCTCACCAATAAACACTTATAGTTACAGCAAGTCTTTCCTACTTACTAAAATCAACATAGTGTTGCAAGCCCCTTGCTTGCAGAAATAAAATAGTAGATAACTTGTACAAATGGAATGCATCATACTTAGGTAGATGTGTGCACAATTAATGAGCAAGTAAATGATCTAACGATAAGAAACAAAAAAAAAATCAAACTCCTAAAATTTTGATGAAGATTGAGCTTTGAATGCTTGATCAGAGTTCTATGTAGTGGGAGATGAAAACTTGGAAGAAATCTTTGAATGCTTTGTAAATGCTTTATTTAATTCCCTAAGTTGATTTCTTCTAGAGATTTAAATGTCTATTTATATGCTTTGAAAGATAATATATCCATTGCTTCATTTCTAAAAACTTTTCAACCATTTTTTAAGGCATGTTTCTCGCTCAAAAGATAAACTTTCCAGTGAGCATACTTCAAACCTTTGAAGGTCAGGTGGTGTTGTCATTTACCATTACTGCATTAATTTCAAGAGTTTTGAAGCTCCTCTTCTTGCCTTTGAACTTTGCTTGGTACATGAAATAAATTCCACCAAGGCCTTTTGAACCTTTGAAGATCGAGTCCGTTCCTTTGAAACTTCTTTTGAAAGTTGACATCTTCAATTACCACCAATGGCTAGGTTTTCAGACTTCTAAAGTTGAAGTCATTCATCTAAAGGAACCTATGAATATTTCCATGTTATGAACTAGATTCCTGATGGTTTTTCAGACCTCTGAAGCTCATGTCTTTCCACTGAACTAATCCTATAAAGTTTTACAAACTTGTTCTTCACTTTTGAATGTTCTTCAGACCTCTGACATTTACTTTGAAGTTTCCTCTAAAGTTTTTAGACTTTACTTTTGACTTTATGCACCCCTGAAATGTCCTCTTAGGTCTTCATCTTCTACTAAAACAACTTGTGAACTCCTAAAGCATGTTTTCAAATTATCTTTAAGCTTCTAAAACTTTCTTTGAAGTTAAAAATCTTCTTCCTATGAATTTTAGAATATGATATTTTCAGACTTATTACAAGCAGTTTTTCATTCCATATCACTTCAGACTTGTTTCCTTAGTGTGTTTATTTATTTTATCAATTTGTTTCTACAACACTTTGCAAAATAACTTATTAGTACTCTAGTTTCTTATTATGTGTTTTCTCATCATCAAATCTTGGCTATTACTTTACATTCATCATCAAAATCAAGCCAATTAAAGGGTTAAGCTTAACATCTACAATTCTAGATTATAATGGGTTGGCAATTTGTTTCCATGATAATTGTTGTAGTCCCTATTGTTCACATATTGCACTTCTTCCTTTGTCTCTTCTATAGCCATGTATGATCTAATGGTATTTCAAGAAGACTCCCCAGCAATGGAAACTCCCTTTGATGTCTAGTTGGCTATTTGATGGGTTAGGGATAACATCTATGCAGTGAGAGCTATAATTTGATAAAGTTCCAAACAACTAGTAACCTTTATTAACATGGAACACTCATTGGGCCATTAGAACATGTTTGATGCCAAATCTTCTAGCAAATAGTAAGCATCTTTAGCAATTTTTCCCATCAATGACCCCCCAATAGTAGCATGAACTATGGTTCTAATCTGACCATTTAACCCATTTAAACAATTGAATCTATAGCCAATTTGGAAAACCATGTTGAGAGCATCTTCTTATCCAATCCTTGAACCTCTTCCAACATTCAAAAAGTGGTCAAAATACATTTGTTTAAACTAACCAATTTAGCTTCTGAGTTGAGTATTTTTTGTAGGTGGGAAAATTTAGCTAGGAATTTCTCAACCACATCATCCCATGTGGTAATACTCCCTAGCTATATGCTCTAAAACCAACCTTTAACCTTATCCCTCAAACAAAATGTGAACAATCATAGTTTGATGGCATCATCAGAAACACTATTCATCTTTACCGTGTCACTAATCTCCCTGAACATGACCAAATGAATATTGGGATCTTTACTTGGAGATCCCCCAAAATGATTTTGATACACCATGTTGATCAAGGTAGGCTTCAACTCAAAGTTATTGACATTAATTGTCGGACGTGCAATTCCAGAGTAGTTATCATTCACAACCAACTTGAAATAATCCCTAATCATTCTCTGTTGATTATTTTGCCTACCCATTGTACAAGATTCATCACACTTTGACTTTCTGATCTCTCAATGTGTTCTTTCAAACTCTAGATCAAAAGGAACCAAATTAGGTGTTCTAGTTCTTTGCATACACTATCAAAACCACAAAAACAATAAGAGAATTAAATAAAAGAAGAGAGAAAGTATAACAGCTCGGCTCCTACAGTGTGATATTGTTCACTTTGGCATATGCTGCATAGTTTTCCAAAACGTGTCACACTATCACGACCGCAACTCCAACACTTAACCCAGGATTCCCCCCCTCACTAGGGTGATGTGGTATATTGCAACACAGGCATTTATTTTGATGCATGTGTTATGGCCTATGTGGTGATATCTCAAATCACCCAAGTGAGGGGGGGAGTCCTGGGTTAAGTATCGAAGTTGTGGTTGTGAAGGTATGATGCAATTTGGAAAATTGTGTGGTGTATGCTAAAGCGGACAATATTACATTGTAGGAGCCAAGCTATTACAATTGGTATCAAAGCTAACCCCCAACAGTCTAGGAACTGGGGTGTGTCCAACAAGGATGCTGGAGTCTCTTGTGTGGGGACAGATGCTTGTGTGGCAATATCCGACATTGCTTGGGTGAGGGAGGAGTCCTAGGTTAAGTGTCGGAGTTGCAATTGTGAAGGTGTTGTGCATTTTGGAAAACAAGGTGACATATGCCAAAGTGGATAATATCAGATTGTAGGAGTCAGGCTATTATAATTGGTATCAGAGTCGACCCTCAATAGTCAAGGAACGGGGGTGTGTCTAGCGAGGATGCTAGAGTCTCCTGTGTGGGGATGGATGACTATTTGGCATATCTCACATCGCCCGAGTGATAAGGGGAGTCTTAGGTTAAGTGTCAAAGTTGTGGTTGTGAATGTGTGACGCATTTTTGAAAACTATGACACATAAGCCAAAGCGGACAATATCACACTATAGGAGTCAGGCTATTACAATTGGTATCAAAGCCAACCCCCAATAGTTCAGGAACAGGGGTGTATCCAACAAGGATGCTAGAGTCTCCTATATGGGGATGGATGCCTATATGACAACCTATGTAATAATATCCCATATTGCCTGGGTGAGTGGGGAAGTTCTGGGTTAAGTATTGAAGTTGCGGTTGTGAAGATGTGATGCATTTTGGAAAACCATGATGCATAAGCCAAAGCGAACAATATCACATTATAGGAGATAGAGTTCAAATAAAGTGAGAAAGAAAAATTAAAACAAGAATAATTTTTTGATAATATTAGTGAAAATTATAATTTAAACATTCCCCTACAATGGTGCAAAAAACTTGATCGTAATAAATCTTACCATAAGTATATGGTGTCAAGTTTTATAATATAATGATGAGAAAGTTTTTCATCTTCACAAGCAATGTAAAATTTCAAATACTCACTATCTATTATAATTAATAATCCTAACTTTATTTGGATGAATGGTAGAGAAATTGAATAAAAATTAAATAAAGCATGTTCAAACTTTGGTAGAAGGAATTTAATTTATAAAAAACTCTAGATGATCAATTTCACTTATGATTTAATTATGGTATTCTCAACTAATTATATATTGATTGTTTATTGGTTTATCAATAGACATCTTGACCTCATCTATAGAGGTTTGTAGCCACCAATATAGGCTTTTTCATTGAGTGGATTGCAAGTTATCTAAAATGGTTGAAATCTCAATAAGCTCATTTGCAATGGCGACAAACACTTCCAAGATCTATAAATAGAAGATCATGTCAAAGGAATAAGTAGTTAGATATTCAAAAAAAAGCTTAAACTTGTGCATTTACAAAAGTCAAAAGTTTTCTTGTAAAATTTTTACCTCCACTATGCATTCACTCTACTTCAAGCTCAAAGCTACATCAATTTCAATCACAAGGGAGTTTGAAACTCAATAGTTTATTGAGTATTCTTTTTATTCTATTGATTTACATTCTATATAACTCAGCCTAAGTAAAAGGTATACAAGCTCCTTAGTTTATTTAATTTCTACAAGTAGGAAGCTTGTAGTGTAAAGTTTGGTTTGTGTAGGTATAAAGACTTGCATAAATAGAAAAGAGTTAGTTGGTGAGCTCTAGAAAACTAAGTTATAGTTGGACAGCATTGTGGTTAGTGGATCCTAAGACTGTAAAGAAGAAACTATCTTAGAGAAGTGGAGTAAAATCCCCACTCAAGCCAAATCACTATAAAAACACTATGTATTGTGCTTTGTGATTTCTCTTAATTATTTTAGCAAACATGCTTCAATTTAGCAAAAAATTGATTAAGCTCAAATCACCCCCCCTCTTGAGCTAACATCTATTAAGGGACCAACAATTGGTATTAGAGTGGTCTTCACTTGTTAAATTCATTTATCTTAATATTAAACTTATGAAGAGATCCCTCTTGCTAGTTCTTTCCACAACACTTCTATGAAGAGTCGATCCACTTCTAGATCGACTCTTTTTGATGAGTCAAATTATGGGTACTAGAAGATGGGAATATAAAATTAGAAGATGGGTACAAAATTATTTATCTTCATACCAAAAATTATTGAAAATCCCTCCTCCCCTAGCCTTTTTTATTATAATAAAAAGGGGAGAATTTAGAAACTTGCTGCATTTGAGCGAAAATTATTTAAAGGGGGAGAAGAAGTAGAAATTGAACTTTTAATTTGATTGTGGACCAATCTTAGCACTATGAGTTATATTGAAATAGACTTCCGTATGCTTATTGCGTCAATTATTTAAGGGGGGAGTTTTCTCTGGTTCATTAGCATTGTTTTACTAGTGCAAGTTATCAAGTTTTGCCATCATCAAAAAGTGGGAGATTGTTGATACGAAGGGTTTGGTCTTGATGATTTACAAAATTTTTTATGACTTGAATTTAGCTAATGATGTTTTGTTAAGATCCTATAAAATAGAGGAAGAAAAGAAGGGTAAAAAAGACACATTTTGTGTTTCAAATGGATAGCACACCATTTCAGACAAAGCAGAACCAATTTCAGACAAACGGACAATATAAAATCCAACTTCAGACATTGTCTTCATGAGCATTGTAGTAACTACTATAGTGACTCCTATAGTAATTTTTGGACAGAGAGGTAGTCTGAAAATTAATTTTGGACAAAAATTTTTGATTGAGTGTTGTCGTTGCAAGTTCTATATAGATCTTTCATAGTAAAATTGCTATAGTAAAAATCACTATTTTAAATATTCAAAAATCCAAGTGGCAATGCAATGGGTATATTCAAATGATCTTCTTCTAAATGGTCCTAAGGGTCTTTACAATGTATTAATAGAAGATTCGTTGAAGAGAAACATGATGCTTGAGTGTTTCAAGTGCTAAACAATAATCAAACAACAAGTATCAGACTTAAATTCCCAAGTGTTCTCACTCCAAGGTGCTGTCAAGATCAAGGAGCTTTAAGGCCACATCATTTTCATATCAAAGGAGTTGAAATCACTGTAAAATGCTTAATGTTTTATCCTTTATGTTTGTGTTTTAACTGTGTGTATCCATTCGCCTAGATTAGAAGCATTTCATTGTATACCTTTGTATTTGTAAGAATTTTTGGTTAGCTCATAAAATCAATGGGAAGTTGCTAATTAGCTCTTGAGAAACCAGATTGTATGAGTTATTGGTGAGCTCAGGAAAACCATCATTGTATGAGTTGTTGGTGAGCTTGTGAAAACCAACAATTGTAAGAGTTTCTTACGAACTCTTGGGAAAACCAAGTTGTGATTCCACAATGTCACACTCTCTTAAGTAATGATACACTCGAAGTAGCTAAAGAGACCATTTTAGATAGTAGGTAGTAAAGAAAGGCAATAGTGGAATAAAGTTACTCGCCTTGTATAAAGCGAATAAAGTTATCATATTCAATGAAAGTTTAAAGAAATAATGAGAACTAAATACCCTCATTGTTTATCTAAAGTTTCAAGGATGAAATTTTTTGTAAGGAGGGTGGAATGTGACACCCCAAAATTTTGAGATAAGAAAATTTCGTAAAGTAATTGCCTTTGATGAATGATGCATATAAATTCATGGGAATTTGAAAGAAATTATATATGTAATGTAATGTCAATATGAGAGTGGTGATCAAGGACATGCAAAGTGTATTCAATTTGCATGGATTAGTGTAAAAAGGATTGCTAGAAAATGTTGCAAAGAAGCTGCAGTGCATCAGTCAGCATGCACCATCAGAGTACAGAAAATGGGGCTAGGTTACGTACTCCACCCATCCCATTTCCAACCAAAAATGATGGGTTTTCCCTCTCTCACGTCCAACTCTTTCCCACCTCTTCTTCTACTTTAATTTTGGGTAAATTTGAGGAGGAAAATCCTTGTCAATGCATACTGCTCACATGTAACTGTTCCATAGAGGTAAGTAGGTTTCTCTTTATTATCCACATGAATGTGGAATATGTTGGGGATAGTGAATATCCCATGATTTTGCATATGGGTACCAAGTTTTTGTATATGGGCACCAGGTTTTATATGATATTGATCAATTGAGTTTTGATTGAAATGATAAATTTATATGTTTCTATGTGTTAGGTGTGGGAATGGAATTAAATTATATGAATGTGGAATATGTAAGGGATAGAGTGTATCCCATGATTTTGTGAGGGATAGAGTATATCCCATGGTTTTGAATGATGTTGATTGCATCATAATTAAAATGATGAAATATGTATTCTCATGCATTTAAGCTAGAAATTGGATTTGGCTACATAAAATTAGTTGGGTTAATTGACATTGTATTGTATAATGTTG
This sequence comes from Pouteria campechiana, assembly GCA_036873735.1. NCBI lineage: Eukaryota > Viridiplantae > Streptophyta > Magnoliopsida > Ericales > Sapotaceae > Pouteria > Pouteria campechiana. The sequence goes on from JAYJMB010001092.1 coordinate 14,446, forward strand.
CATTGTATGCCATTGTGGGTCATGAGTTGAAATGGACATGACTACAACATATTTTAGGCATAAATATCTTGATAATTGAGCATTAAATGGAATAAATTAAAAGCCTAAAAGAAGTTAAGGAAAAATAGTAAAAGAATGACCAAGGATAGATCCAAGAAGTGGGGAAACCAAAATGTAAGAAAACAGAACAAGTTGGGGGCAGCAGCTTGGTGTAGTGGTGCCACTCTATGAAACCCGCCCCTCTAGCAAGCAACAACTCAAGCACTATGGCACCCAATTCTAGCACCACAACACCAGTATGGTGATTTTGAACATGTTGATTTTGGAAATTTTGAACAGATCCGTCAAGAAAATTAATATGATTTTTCTTGGGATTTTGGAAGAAAAGAAAAGAAAACATACTAAATGATAATGATGTGTTAATGGGATAATGCTTTGATAGCATGAACATGACATGAATAATCATAAGTCTTGATAACATAGATAATTGATGATGACATGATATTGGTAAAACCTAAATATGACACGCTAGATGACCTGAACATGATATGAATATGAGCCAAAAAGGCACAGAAATGATATGAACATTAAATGCTCGGACATTCCAAAACATGATATGATATGGTTATGCCTAGATGGCATAAATATAATATGAATGTGCCTGTGCCTAGATGGCTCCAACTATGACATAATATGGCCAAGATAGTGCCTAGTGGCACGAATATGCTATGAATATGAATGTGCTGGATCAATTGATGGCTCGAATATAGATGGACATGATATGACACCCACAGGGTCTGGATGATTATTTGATAACATGGATGCCTTGATGGTGTGAATATGATGCAATCTATGAAACACATGATATATACCATTGAGCAGTGAGGCCTTGTAACTATTATATCTGATTCCCTCAGTAGGTGTAGTAAATAGTGAATTTACCTAGAATTGTTGTGTTGCAATAAAGGCAGGATACCATAGAAAGCAATAACATTGATATCATGGATCAAACAACATTTGTAGCTGAGGTTACAGGGATAAACCAATCAAAAATTGAAGAGGGAAACATGTGATAATTACAATTGGCAAATGACCTAAAATGAAACTAGATGTATATGTATGGACAAGGAGGCTTAGCATAGTCATAGTTTAAGAATCATAATGGTGTGTGAATGAAATACCAATATCATGAATATGCATGAATGAGAATGCTAGGATGAAAAGGCTAGACTTGATAACAATAAAATGAAGATATATGCATGCTGATGAGTATTGATTATGGGCTTGGGGATGTACATCCCGATCATAATGCTATGAGGCTAAGCATAAGCCTATATGATAATGACATGTACATCCTGAGCAAAGGGTTGTGAGGTTGAGCATAAGCCTATACGATAATGGCATGTACATCTTGAGCAAATGGATGTAAGGTTGAGCATAAGACTGCATAATAATGGCATGTACATCTTGAGCATATGGATGTGAGGCTGAGCATAAGCCTACATAATAATGGCATGTACATCCTGAGCATAGGGATGTGAGGCTCAGCATAAGAGCATAAGGACTTGAGGCTGAGTATAAGCTTGTATGATGATGGCATGTACATTCCAGGCATGGGGATGTGAGGCTGAATATAACTTGTATTTTAAGAACATGAGCATTATGAGCAAATGACAAGTTGTTTTGTCATAAATTCTACATATCATGGGAATTGCATATATATTGGATGATTTATAAGTGTCTAATGATTTACCCAGACTCACCCCATTCTATTCCTGGATTTTAGTTGATAGGTCAAAAGATGGAGCCCAACATGGGGTTAGGGCTCATGATCTGGATAGTTTTGATCCTTGGGCAAACTTGACAAATTTTGGATGTTAAATGTTTCATGTGGTGTATATGAGTTGTAAACTTAAAAGCTTCAAACTTATGTATATAAGGCATGTATGAATCAATCGTAATTATAGGCCAATATTAGTGGAACATGTATGCATGTTAGTATAGTCATTTGTCATCATAATGCGACTTGTGATTCTGGGCCCTATATGGTTGTAATTTTGATGTATAAGGGTATTTATGAGTTAATGACATTATGAGGATATGATCTTATAGGTATGGAATTGAACATTTAGGGGAGACTCTGCATGAGGTTCTCCTTTAAATTGTAAATTATTAACACCCTAAAAAGTAGGTTTTCACATTCTACCCTTCTTATAAAAATTTTCATCCTCAAAACTTTAGATAAACAGTGAGTGTATTTAATTCTCATTATTTCTTTGAACTTTCATTGAACATGATAACTTTATTGGATTTATACAAGGCGAGTAACTTTATTCCATCGTTTCCTTTCTTGACTACCTACTATCTGAAATGGTCTCTTTATCTACTTCAAGTGTATCATTACTTGAGAGTGCATGATTCGTAGAATACCTCATATATTCTAATCAAGAATGGTACTAATGCCACTCGATATGCCACCCTACTAATTTGCTCTAAAATCTCATAAACTTACACATCATGTCTATTTCATTTTGGTGGGAGTAAGTGATCCAACTGTTTTCTTTAAGCTAGCCATTGATTTACCGTATCTACAGTCATCTATGGGCTAACTAAAGCACTTATGCCCTGTTTGACACAAACGCGAAAATTAAACCCTTTTTGGTATAGGTTTATTTACTGCGTTGTGAAATCGGGGGGCACAA
>JAYJMB010001093.1:3179-17143 GCA_036873735.1 Pouteria campechiana
TTGGGAAAATTCAAGCACAAGGAGATGAATCTAACTGAGATACAGAGGCCACTCTTTTAGAGCAAGTAAAACAGATGGGGTGAGAGGAGCAGAGCTATTTGTGTTGGGAAATGAAGTTGGGAGCTATTCTGAAATTTATCCTAATTTCTTAATGAAAAACTACTGCTGTTTTACAAAGGATGAATGATCTTGCTAGCAATTGCTCTTGGATTACAAGAAGTGGTTGCTAGTTTCCAACACTAGCAGCCAGCATCTGAGCTGTTCTAACCCATTCCCTAGTGACACAGCTTTGGAAGGAAGTGACCGTGGATGTCACAGTTTTGGCCTACCTTTATTATCGGCTAAAACAGTGATTTTTGTGGTTGTTGATAGATTATCTAAGTGTACACATTGTTTATGCATTAAAGAGTTGGGTTTTGTAGTTAGCAAATTTTTGAGTGATACAAATTGTTCAATGTCCAAATGCAATTACTTGAGAGTCTGGGGTCAGTGGCGGATCAATAGTTGAAGACCTTTGCTCGGGGTGCAAACATCACGCAAACATCATGCTGACATATTTGGTGATTTTGATAGTGGAGATAAGACCTTTGGTGTGGGGTGGATAAATTTTATACCTTAAAACCATTTTTTAAGTATCAAATATTTAAAGACATTGTTTGTTGGAATTTATTATAATATCAATATTTTATTAAAAAAGAAATAAAATATTTTTATAACATAATCATAAAATCAATTTAATAATAAATCAACAATATTTGAGAAGCTTAAATAAAAAAATTTACAATAAATATGTTTGCATTACAATCACTTCAGGATTAATGCAGAGATTTCATAATCAATTGTTCTCATCTTATTTTCATATTTTGAAAGTATTCATCTAGTTATGAATTAAAAGAAATTTTGATCTAGAGTATCCAAAATTAAATAGCAAATATACAATCAAGGCTTTCTAAATCAAATAATAGAAAATTTTAAAAAAAAACTTAGTAGAAAGTTTCTTAAATTGAATAATATGAGAAAATAAAAATAAAATTTTCATCAGGATTTTCTAAATTAAATAATAGGAGGATAGAATTTTTGATTCTTTGAATTAAATATATCAAAAAATAAAATAAAATTTTAATTTATATTTCCCTAAATCGAATCATTGGAAAATCAAATGGCAAACATACATTCTGGGATTTTTTAAATTAAATAATAATAAAAACTTAATTTAAGATCCCCTAAATTGAATATAGAAGAAACGAGAAAAATATAATATAAGGGAAAATCTAAAGGGTTATGTGAATTTTTAGACATGCATTTCCACTCTTTTCAAAGATTTTTTAGACCTTAATGTTGGTTTAAGCGAATTTTCAAACACAAACAAAAGAAGGAGAGTTCTTCATTAAATAGAATATTTACCTTTTACATTTCCCTCTTGAGGAGAAGTTATGGTCCTGTTAACTAGGACTCTAGGAAGAGGAAATGAACCTTTAGAATAGCCACCCTATGTCATCAGACAAATCAAGCATCCATTAGAAATTGGCTGAAAAGATTTATATAAGAAAATAAGAAAATAGTTAAAATGTTAGTTGTGCATCAGTTAAAAGAGTAGAAGTGGAACTATAAAAGATGTAGTAGGTGAGAGTCAAACGTGGCCGGAACTAATTGTTTTTAAGGATGATGAAATTCTTGCATTTTTTTTATTAAAAAAATAAAATAAAATCCCTCCAAGCAAAGCTAATACCACGTAGTAGCAGAGATCTGCTGTGCGAATAAAATATTCATCTTGTCCTTATCTTTGGCTAGCTCTTGGAGAGTCAATAAAACATTGCTTTCCAACCATATATGAGTGCATTCCTCCCTGACATTACTTGAATGCCACACATATCTCTGTCCTTTTCTTGTGACCCATCTAATGGACCACAGGTCCGGTTTTTAGATTTGATAACTATAAGTTTAATTGCCTTATGTTGTATTGGTGACATCACGAGAAAGATTGAACAATTTTCTAACCAACTCATTGACATGGACTAATTCAATCTATGGTCCATTTTTGAAAGATTGACTAGTTAAAAATGTAATGTTTCCCAATAAGGGTGATCCACCTGCACACAATCAAGTGACTTGGCTCCCCTCGTTGTTGCCTACCTAACTTCTAGACAGTGCCAACTTCTGAAATTTGACTGTAGCACTTAAATTAAAATTCTAATGGCGTGGGTTAAGTCCTGCATGGTCTCAATGGTAGGTAAACCTAGACACCCCATTCAAGGCATTGTCAAGATAATAATCTTATCTATCCATACAACATGCCCTGCCCACCTACCTTTCCAGGCCTAAACCATGTGTTAATTTAGTCTGTTAAAGCTCTTTTAGGTGGGGCATTGTTGGCACTATCAGACTGACACGACAAGCTATTGAGGGTTCGTAATAAGACAGATTAGGTCGTAATGCCTAGTGAAATGGGTTGCCTAAACGCTACCCATGCATACGTAACAGTGCTTGAATGAATGTGCCACTAAATTATTTCTTGAGGAGCAGACAAACATATGAACCTTCTCTTGGGTTTGAATTTTAAGCATCGCGGAAGGATTACTTTGATAGATAGTCTTGATTGGTGGTTTTTAATGGGCTGATGTGTTGGATGGAAATGATTATTATCTATCTTCCTTGATGAGGAAGCTTATACATTTTTTATTTGTTCGACCTCACCCATTGTTGATATTGTTTTCTTTCCAATCCCACTGATTTCTTTTCATTTCAATCCAACCAACCAAGCATGCACAAAGGAATTAGTATGGAAACGGTGTTAAACACTTCCACTACCATTTTTTTTTATTTAATTGGGGGTATATTGGGATGGTTGAGTGTAAAGTGATCCTCCTGTTGTCTTGTTTGGGATCATTGGTCAGTTTTACATTTTTTACTTTTTTGTTCTTCTTGCTTGATAAATTTTCCAGTGCCGTTGAGCTCTGACCATTGAAAAGAGCTAGCAATTGACATTAGCTATACATTCAGACCTTGAAAATTGGATCGTTTAAATGGCTGATTGAAATAGTTGGTCATGTACAATTTTTTTAGTCAATATTATTTATGCATATGATCCAATGGACGAGATTGATTTACTGTGTCATTTAGCTTGGAGAGCTTGTGAAATTATCAAATGTCAACTTATTAATAGGGCTGCGAGTTGATGTTGGTTTCTTGTCACTGATTTTTTCTTACGTCGGATGTAATGGTTGTAGTTAGAGTTTAAAGATTAGGCCTGAATTATCGGCTAAAACCACACTTAAAGGTCATTTTAATGCGAAGGGGAGCACTTGCTGCCTTAAGGACAAGGCCCCACATTGTTCTCTATACTTTATCGAAACTTCCCCTGCATTCTCTCGCTCTTGGGCCATGAAAAAAACACCTCCATTCAGCTAGTAGGGGCATGGACAGCTCCTCTTATTGACAACGAAAAGCTAAAACAACAAACATAGCGGCTGAAACACTTGAATCACTCTTCAAAATCAGAATTCTCTTCCTTTTTTTGTTTTGGTATTTAAAAGTTAAAAATTTAAACAACTCTTGAGGACAGAAGTTTCCCATGCATTTCTGGCACCCCTGGATTAGTTAATTGGAAACAGGGAAAACAAAAGGTGTATGTTTAGGTTTGGCAACACAATTAAACTTCAAAGGTCAGCAATTTGGCGACACATGGATGTGAAGTAGCATTTAATCACTATTCCTGTGGTGTCCATATGTACGTGATCATAACAATCACCATGTCCGAGATCCTGCGCAAAACATTCACTTGATTTTGAAAGGAGGAACATTTTGATTGTTGTATAGACACACAACAACATTGAGCAAAAGGCTGGCAGTTGACTAGTGGCTGATCCAACAGTCGGTTCAAGTGTACATTAAACCCACCAAGAAGCCATTAGTTGCATAGTTGATCCATGAAACAGTCTATCCAGAAAACGTGTTTCTAAGAATAAAAAAAATGTGCTGCTCTATTATTGTTCCTACCAAAGCATGGAAAATTGTACAATGCTGGCTGTCAACAGCAACTTCTAGCAATAAATGAACACAAAAAGACAAGAGCAGCTCAGCAGTTTGGACCCCATGATGCCTAGACATACCTTGTTCTTGTTGTCTTTTCCCCCGTCATTTTTTCTTGTTTGAGTGAGTGAGCAGAGTAGGCATCCATTTACTTTCCTAAAGAAAATTTGTACCTCAATGCTGCATTCAAGTATCAGCTGCCTGGATTGGTCCATCTGATCTGAAATCTCAGCCTCGGCCTCGGCCACGACCTCTTCCCCGACCACGCCCACGACCTGCAAAGTATATTTGTCTAGCTTAAGTCTTGTCTTGAGAACACGAAAATGAGAATCACTGCAAAACAATACCTCTTTCAGTAGATGAATGTTTGTAGTCTTAGGTACACGAACCTAGGTACATTTGAAAAATGGGGCCATTGGCTCAATGAATTAAAAACCATACCCACACAAGCTCTAAGATCTTCTCAAAGAGAAGCTTTCAACTTTTTTGCATAACAGGATATTTAAAATAGAGCAGCAAAGCAATATTCAGCATTTAATCAAAAGAGACACTTTAAAATCAGGGATGTTTCAGTTCGAGAATTCGTCTACACTGGCATCCATTGCCAACATAGTCATATAAATAGTTTCGATCATGGAACCAAGGACCCTACCTGGACAAAGTAGGAAGCCAAGATTATGTATATTCTTCATTGCATGGTGCCTCCATCTTTCATAAGGGCGCAAAATATGAAACCACCTAGATCCAATTGCTGGGAGACTTAAGAACATTTTTTGGTGATTAAAACAACAGCTTTCCAGTTTTTAAGTGTTGATAGCTATATCATGGTTGAACAAACATCGGGGACCACCTTATCCATCCGAAATTGGTTAACACCTCTGTCCCTAGAATTGGTTAGCCTTGACCAATTCACGGCCCATCCAACACATGAGCTCAATCTAATTGGCACACACCCCTCTTGTGTATTTAAGTGATGCATCTTAAACACAATTTAGAGTTAAGAGGTGTTAGGAAGGTTTCATCTGATGAAGCACCATAAATAACAAGAGGTTCAAGTAAAACCACTAAGCCCCAGCAACATAAACTTGGCAGTGAATTGAACAGCCTCCCTAATCAAAGAGAATGATTTATTTATTATCAGAATATACGTAAACGTTCAGCCATTTCACGTAGACCCTTGGACAGTTTGGTTATGTAGTTTCCCTGCATAATTTCACTATTTCTGAAAATACAAGCTTACCACGCCCTGGTGGAGGTGGTTCTTCTGGTCCAGCAAAGTCATTGTAACCACTTGATTCTTGCTGCATGTCCCCACCAAAGTAGCCCCTTCCACGCCCACGAAACCCACGGCCTCTTCCCCTGCCTCGCCCTCTGCCACCATAAGTGTGCACCCCATCCCAACCTCCATCTCCATTATAATCTCTCACCCCATTGTTCATTCCTACAAAGCAGTGCACAAAGTGACATCTACTCTGAAATGGGGTATCAATAGCACTGGACCACCACAAAAACAACATTAGGAGTCGATGGAGCACAAGCAACATCTTGAAAAAAAGAACAATTTCAGGATTTTCAAGCATCAAAACCCATATACAAGATTTTTTTTTAAGACATGAATATCAAAAATATTTTGATGCTGTTCAATTCCACTAGGCTTACTTGATGCCGAATCACACCAGTCAGTTACTCTTGGGTAGATAATAATAATGATAATATTAAACAATGCAACAGCAACAACAATCACAGTAGAAAATATTTCATAGAAGCGCATCTATGACTACATTCGTGCTGTGCACCTCCACACTCATGCTGAATAAGCCTTATGATCCAATGACATTCTCCCTGATGATCTTAACCACCAATAGGATGCTAAATAACCAGAAAGAAACCACAAATAACCACAGCCATGTTCATTGGCCCCTTCTCATCCTTTTCTTTGCCCCGTATTATTTTTCGATCCTTTCCTCATTATTGCAGACCATTTTGTTGATGTCAGCCCTCAAACAAAAGTTTGATTCACCATGACAATAAGTTAAAGCTCCACCACTTAAGGTGTGCAAATTTTATATACTCCCAACCACTTGCACAGTACCTCTACCCCCTCTAAACTTTCCTTGGCCCCCGCGTCGCATGCTGGGTGAGCCCTCTGAATTTTTAATGAAAACAGAACAGACAGGAATTAATCTAAAATTGCTTTCAGAGACAGAACAAAAGATAAGCCTAAATTCAAAACGATGACATAAATGCATTGCTTTACCTCCTCCATACTCAAATACATTCCATGGTCTCACCTGCTCAACTGGTATGGGTGGCTGGTATCTGCACGAGACATAATGACTGTACTGTCATAAATTATATCTGGTTTGCTGAATGAATAATTGAAATGACATGCATGCCAGATGCCACGGATAAGCAGGCACTGAATACGTAGCGGTGGACACATAATTAGTAGCTGAACTAGCGAAACCAGAAGCTACTGTTCAGATGTAAATGGGAACAAACAACAGCTATCTTGTTGGTTGGCAGGATATCCCTAAGTAGGTGGCCCAGCCAATGAATCACTGTTGGTTGAATATGTTTATGAAAACTTGACATCAACAATTACACTCTTCAGTAACCCTAAAATTTATCACACTGGCACACAGTAAAGGATGAACAGGGGAGTTTTAAGTTTGCTTTCTCCAAGCCTTGGACAAGAATAACTAAAGCTGCAAAATTATAAGAATCAAAGAGATGCTCCATTTTGCGCAAATCCACCCTTTTAACCAATTTCACGACCACAACTTTTTGCGTTGCAGCCTTGTAATCCTCCTTGGAAGCAACACTCTTTCATTCCTAGGGTAAACTCATTCCTAGGATAAACAAATTTTCATTAGACACAGTGCATTGTGGGAAACTAATCTCTTAATGTGTACATGTGACCAGAAGGCTTAATCTCTTAATGCATGAATGTGACCCAAAAGATTTTTCCAAGGCCCACTCTGAGAAGAGATATGGCCCAGCCTCAATGGATGCTCCCTTGAAAAAATCAAACAAAGCATTCTCTATGGCCATAAACAAGCTAAGCCAGCATTAGGGGTGCAACCGGGTTAGGTTATGTCGGGTTGGAGTCAACCCTAACCCATTTTTTAAAATTTCAACTCTAACTCTAATACAACCCATTTTTTAAAACTTTGACCTTAATCCAACCCTATTTTTAAATTTTGGTTTGGGTTATGGGTTGATATTTTGGATTGAAATAAGTTAAGAATATGTTAAAAAAAGTTAAAAACAACATAAAATTAATCAAAATAATTCTAAAATCTATACAAAGTCTCCCCAATCAATAAAAATAATCATATAAAGATATTTTAATATAAAGTTTTTAAGTGAATATAAATAATTTTTTAAATGAATATAAATAAAAAAGTATTTGACAAGAATAAAGTATCTTAACTCTTCTATACCTTAAGTAAATTTGAATATATTAAAACTCTTTATTTATTAAGTAAATAAATAAAAAGAAAATACACTATAAAAAAGAGTAGTTAAGTGTTAAAAGTGTTAACTAAAAGATAAAGGAAATGAAAATTTTACTCATTAAAGTTGAATAGTTATGTCAAGGAGTAGGAAATTGGGTTGAATTGGTTGGTCGGGTTGGCCAACCATCAACCCTAATCCAACCCAATTTACAAGTTGGGTTGAGCTCAACCCAATTTTTCTAGCCCAAATTTCGATTTACTCAACCCTAACCTTACCAAAACCGGATTGGGTTGTTATGGGTTTAACCCAACCCAATTGCACCCCTAGCCAGCACCTAACCTGAGATGTCTCAGTTCAACAATGCTTAAGTTGTAGCTTTAAATATAGGCACAACAAGCTTGAGCGTGGCTCGGTTTTAGTCAAGCTCAACTCATTTATTCAACAGATAATCATAATAAATAAAGAAAATTATTATATGTAATTATGTTATCCAATACACTGATTAGTCATATTTAACTAAATTTGGCTAGTTCAGCTCAAGCTCAAGCTTGAAACTAAACATAACAAGTCATGCCCAAGGTGGCCTGTTTTGTTTTTAAGAAAAAGCTCGAACCAAGAAAAGCTTGGCTAACTGGGCTTATTTGCACCCCTAGCATTGAGAACCATGCTGCAATCATAATGACTTAGGAGAAAGCCTTTGCTTCAACAAAAGATGAATCGTTGAACCCCCACCATCCCCGAAACTATAATATCCACCTAAAAAGAGAAAATTTCTCTAATTTTGGAGAAATTATTTATAATTTTGCCGAACATTTTTACTAAAATATAAAAAAAATAATGAAGAAAAATTAGGAAATTTTTCATAAATTTTCATAATAAATCATGATAAATCTAAATTCACATTTAGAACAAAAAATGTCACTTTAAATGTTAACATATGAGACATAAAGGAAACAGATCAATGATACAAAAATAGATAAAGTAGATATCTACTATAAAATAATACTAAATGGGAGATTTAGGTCATACAAAGTTGTTAAACATATGCATATAATATAAAATTATATTACACTATACCTCATGACAAAAAAAATAAAAACTCATGCAGGGTCATTAGTTTCATCATCAACATAGACAAGTTACAAAAATATCAATGTATAAGGTAAAAGCTAACTCCATAGATATTTATAAAATAATCAACATATAATTATTTATTTTTTATTGTTGTTAAATAAATTTAAATCAAATAATTAAAAAATAATTTAAAAAATCTATTTTCATATGTTTTAGAAGTTGTTTAAAATTTTAAATAGAAAAAATTCAATCTACAACTTATTTTAATTTATATGATGAAGAATGTATAAAAAATACTAATAAATGATGATAAACCATCCTTATCAACAAATTATATGCATTTATTCCAAAAAAATTTAAAAATAAAAAGCCAAAAACTAACTTGTTGATGTTGATTAGGAGCCCATATGGGTGAAATTTGCAACACTAACAAATGGTTTAAGATTAAAATTGCTCCAACATTGGTTTTCAGCAAAATCAGGGCGAGACAGATTATTTTCACCACTATTCAGATGAGAAGCTTGTTGCTGTCCAGCACACCAAATGCTTTTGAGCCCAGATTTCACCACGAATCCATTCCAAAGTGGATTTTGTTCACTCCAACACTTATTCAAAAGCAATGGGATCAATTCGAAGGGAAAATGTCAAATTGTCGACAGAATAGGAGGAAGCTGCTACTGTTTGTGTCAATTTCAAGCTCCCAAATCCATGTAAGTCCCCACGAAAATGGATTTTGAACCATCCATTTGTGATTTTGAAGCTTAAAATTTGATTGAAGCTCAAAAATGGCTAAAATGGGCGTGTTTAGCATGACTGCAGCTGTCTGATCTTTAAATCGAATGCCCAAATATTGTTTTTTTGTTGAATAATAGTGATGGGGGATTCCAAAAATGGGTTTCAGGGAGGCTGGAAGGTGTTTCGAAAGATCTTTGGGTTGCACTTTCAGTTTATATTTTCCATTTCTCACCAAAATTTTCAATGAGATTTTCCCTATAAACGACAATACCAGTGAGATTAACCTATTTTTTTGATATTTTGGGGAAAGTTTCAAAAATTTCCCCAATTTCTTGGAAATTTCACCTAACCACGAAATGATCCAATGTTCTCAGGCGAGAACATTTCGCTAGGGTGCCCCATCGAAAATTTCAACAAAATTTTGCTTGAAATCTTTGATTTTGTAAACACTGCCCCCAACCACTAATATAAGCATAGAAGACAGATATCTTGGAAACAGGGATCCATTTTAGTCCATTTGATAACAGAGCAAAGATACTTCTTGATAAACTAAGAAGCACATTGCACCATAACCAAAGGAGCTTGCTTCATATGGTTTTACCTCTCAGATAGGAAAAACCCTAAAGTAACCATCTCACAAGTTGTGCCACTACATTCAAACAAAATACAAAAGCATGAAATTATATTTCAACATCATCATTTCCTAAAACAAAATCACAAATAAAGTATATCTATTATTTTGTACTAGTTGGAGTTTAAACCAAACACGTCCATCTTCATTAGCTAAAACCTTTAGTGCAGGAGCCCCACCCAACAAGCAAAATTAAAGTTGGAATCAGTGTTTTAACAAGAAAATCTCAGGCATCGAGGAATTTGGAGAGCCAGAAAAAGAAGGATACATACACACACGAACACTCATGCTCCTGTTATTCGACTAAAGCCCATTTTAAACATCAACTCATTTGTAAGTGAAACTAGAAAAAGAAAAATCAAAGAAACATTAATCAATCTTACTGTTTAATCTGAATTGTGCGGTCTCTATAAGCCATGCAACATAAACCATGCAATATGTAAAGTAGGTCCATAGCATGCCCTAGAGAAAATTTGCAAGTCACATGAACTAGTGACATGAAAGCTGCAAAAAACTACTTAGCAAGTTAGCATCACTTGTATTCTCATGGTCTTAATGATTAACCAAGTGTCCAACATGGAGCACCATCCCAAAGTACCATTTGAACGAGTCAACCAATAAACCAAGTGTTGGGCTTGCTACTCAAAGAGAAGAGAGAGCACAAGACTATTTTAGAAGGCGCATAATCAGTGAACCAGTATTCCACTTAAACAATTTATGACTATTGATGTTATGAGTAATACCATTGGTCAATGCATTTAGAATGTGACAATAAAGTTCTTAGGGATATCTAGATGGAAAAGTCACCCATCTAAGGAAAAGCTTATTATTTTTTTCTTCAAACTTATCAAAGAATAACAAAGAAACTAAAAATAATATTGAAATGCCAAATGGAAAATGAAGTAGCAAAAAGTGTATCTAAACCAATGTTATTAGAACCGGACTGGATTGGCTGATCAAACCAGTTCGACCATGAATCGGTCAATTGACCCGTCCAAACTGGACCCGATTCAGTCAAATAGTAATTTATTATTATTATTAGAATAAAAGGATAAATTATAGTAAAGTATTATACAAAAGATTTCTATATTTAGACTAATATTTATGGTTTAGTTTTTTCAAAATAATGCTTTATTATTTTAAAAAATTAAAAAAAAAGGTTCAACCGATTGAACTAGCTAGTGGAACTAATTAGACCATGAACCGGATGTCTGACCAATTCAACCATTGGTCCGATTCTGAAACACTAATCTAAACTAAAGGCAAATAATAATATATGAGAGATTACAAATCAATGAAAGTGAGAAAGGTTTTTTCCATGTGGTTAAAGCTGATTAGCGTATCTTCAAATTTGCTAAAAAGATAGAAAGAAATCTAGGAACTTAGGTTGTCATTGAATACAGGTAAAATTCCTCTTCTAAACCCCTTCTTTAGTTAATATGAGATCTATGTAACCACAACAACCACACTTTTGCTAATCATAATCTACATTTTTCCATAAACAATTCCATTTTTCCATAAACAATTCTATTTTTCCATAAACAATTCCATTTATCCACAAACGATCATATATATTTTGCCTTTATTCAATTTATAGCTAACTTGTAACCTTTCACCTCAAGATCACCAAAACTACCCTTCTTATCCAAACATGCCCTAAGACTATGCAAAGTTCAAAACTTAGAATGAACTTGGCATAATCTAAGTATGAAGAATCAATGAGATATGGAAAAGCTATTTCTTGAATCTATTAAATACCAAAAAATCTAAAAGCATGGAATAGAAAGTACTTTAGAACTATTGGAGTGAAGTAGTGAAAGATTTCAGAACAAACATAAGCAAGAAAAACCCTATGACTAGATGGCTTAGCAATGGAGGTAGGGAAGTGTACAGAAAATGCTAGTGTATAAAGGAAAAGAATGGTGGGATCAAGGAAAATGCTAGATGAATAATAAAGAAAAGAATCATGATATCTATTTTCTAAGAACAAAGAACAAATAAGGAGACCCATGAACAAATGTTGTGTAATGAGATTAATTGTATCAGAAAAGCTATTTGGATTTATGCATGGAGCACCTGTTTAGGCATACATTGGTCACTAAACCTCATCCCCCTCTCCCCAGCAATAAATAAATAAATAAAATTAATAATATTATGATTGAAATTAACACTGATAGTAATAGATTTTGCTGTGAGAAAGACCTGAGGCACTAGGTCCACGATTTTTGGCAACTGTTATGTGGATTTGCACAAGACATACCCCATTCTGAAGATCAAATCTAAGGTTTTTCATTCGGATGTAAAAAATTATGATTTAATCCATATTAAACCTGTTTTTTGCTTTTGAAATCAGTAGAATCAATGATGTGGTGTTTAATCTACCTATGTTAGTTTTTATAGGGATTTGAGTATCGATTTTTGGTTTTTCTTTTCAGATTTGGGGAATTGATTTAACCAGATTTGTGAGCTTTGATAAATAATAATGTCTTTAGAATGATGGACCTACCATAGAACACAGATTTTCATAGTTCATCAGTGAATTTGTGATTAATTAGGATTTGGACAAAAATCCCTAAATCAAATATTTAGTGAATCTGTGATTAATTAGGATTTGAACAAAAATCCCTAAATCAAATATTTCTTCCAAACTGATAACTAGTGGATAAAGTGATATTAAGGTCCATTTGAATGGGTATATACCTCCAAAAAGTTGGGTGAGCTAATACGGTTTAAGTATTTTAATTATTGTGATATTTGTTCGAAATGAGGGAAGAAGATAATATGGGTTGATTAATTAATTTTATGGTTATCATTAAAAAATAATTATTAATAATTAAATAAACAGTTAACAAACTAATAATGAAAAGTTGATAGTAATTAGCGGTTCACAATGCTTTATTTTAAGTTTATATATCGTCTATATATGCCTATTTAAGCCTATTTATGCCTATTATGAAGGTGTATGCATTCAAGTGTCGTGATATTTTTTCATACATTCAAGTGTCGTGATATTTTTTTGGATTTTATGTGCAGCATAAGAAATTCTATTTTTATTATTATTAATATTTTTAGGTTGTATATGTTGTCGAAAAATAGTAGGAAAGACAATATAAAACCTTTGGATATCACTTGAGATCATTAAAAAATAATCTCGAGGAATCCATGTGAAGCTAAATGAAACGGTTATGGCCAAGAAATGAAGGCCAAGAGAGTGACAAGGTTAAAGGAACACCCTGCATAGACTTCTAGTGATGATAAAAATTATCCTAAGGTACACCCAGATGTAAGAAAAATGATGAATTCGACTTCCTGACAGGATATAAGCTTCATAAGAGCACACAAGCAGTGAAAGATACAAAAAATAAAAACAAAAATGCAGAGAAATTGGGTGAGCAGCCCTATAATGTAAATTTTGATGAGGGGGAGGATGACTGGAAGCAAAGAGAGAAGGGGGGGAAAAAGGACAATGAATGTTGCCAAGATTGTCCATTAGACTACACATGCTTTGGAGAAAGCCAATCCATCGCAGAAATATCAAACCTGCTGTGTTTTGTACATTATGCTTTGAAGACGTAAGTCCACTACCAGGGTTTAATCCCTGGGCAACATACACACATATATACACTTAAGTTCAATGCCAAAACCCTGGACGTTGACTACAGGCACAGGTATACAATGCTCAAGCATCTCTACTACCTGAATTAAATTATTAGAACGCCCCTAGCTTTGCTACTCAACCCAAATGAAGAAACGAAATTAACTCTGCTTATTTCTAGATTGCTAGATTGCCCCCAGCAAATTCACTTTCCCTAATCTCATAGGGGAGAAATCACCACTTCTTCGCTTTTTTTCCCAAGAATACAAGAGCTTTTCATCTATGTCACTATCCATAGCTTCAAGATATTGATGCTTTTGCTAGTATTGACAATGGCAGGTGTTCGAGGAGGATGAAACATGAAATGCAAACGGAACGTCATGACCGGGACTGGTCTCCTTTGGAATGAACCAGAGGATATTCCATTATCATTGATTT
>JAYJMB010001094.1:0-17142 GCA_036873735.1 Pouteria campechiana
AAATCTCAAGTAGAGAATCAAATGATTTGTCATTGTAATAATTGATGTACTTCAAATGAAGCAAGTTTTACAAAAAAAGAATAATTTAAAATACTTCTTACAACTTGGATAAAGCTCTGTGACAATAATTTATAAAGTCTCTTCCCTTTAATATTTGGTGCTTCAAGTGCACTAATCTCATTTGTGTTATGTAAACTTTGTCTTACATCGAAGTCCATATCCATGAGTCCATATTGTAACAAGTATAAAAAGAGGAACTAAAAATGAAAATAGAATCACATAACAATTTGTCATTTTGGAATGAATTAATCAATTTTTATTTCGTTATTGATTGTCCTCAATAGATTGCACCTCCTGTGTATATTAAAAAATTGCATATTCACATTTTAGACAACAAGTAGTCCTAATTACATCTCCACAATGGGAGAAAAATATTAATTAAAAGAAAAAAATACAATGCATCTTAGAGACCCAAAAATAAAAAATATTTTCAAAATAAATATGTGTTATCTTTGGGATCGCCAAGCACAGTGCGATGACTTGAAATTTAGGAGATCGCTTCAAGCCATTGGGTGGATAGGATGACATGACTCTAGACTGGGTTGCTAGACACTGGTTAACCTAAAAAATGAATGTTTTGATCCAATTGGTTTTATCTCGGATGAAATCAAAACCGGGTGATTTTTATTATTCAGACTGTAAGAAACCGTAGAGATAGTAAATGGTTTGTGACCAAATTGGTATATCTCGGAAGAATTCAGGACCAGGTGATCTCTATTGCGTTTAGATCTGAAAGAGACCAGAAGAAAATATGTAACTTAGGTTTGGTTCAACTTTCTCACATTGCTCATAAGAAGCTTAAGAAGAGTGGGCCAGCTTGATTGGATTTATCTCCTCTTTCTCAATTACTTATGAGAAGCTTAGGAAGCCCATGAAAAGCCTAGGAAGAATGTGTTACGTTGACTGGATTTGGTTGATTTGATGAATGATATCTGTTAAGGTTTGACTCAATGAGTCATAACTTAACGACTTGGTGAGTCATGACTCAGGGACTCGATGAGTCGTGACTCAGTCTTAGACTTAGGCTTTTAAATGATTTGGTGAGTAATGTTCGCTAAGGTTTGACTTGGTGAGTCATGACTCAATGACTCGGTCTTAGAGTTAGGCTTTTGAATGATTTGGTGAGTAGTGTTCGCTAAGGTTTGACTCAATGAGTTATGACTCAGTGACTCAGTTCTAGACTTAGGCTTTTAAACCCAATATCCCATGAAAAATTGAAAGCGGGCGATCTCTGCCATTTAACCTGCGAGAGATCGTAGATCAAGGAGGAGGAAGAAGTGAGTTTATTTAAAAAAAAAGCCTAAGCAGCAGAGTCTGTCTCCTAAGAACCTTCTGGCAGAGTCTAGCCTTGGAAGAAGATAAATTTTAGCAGAAACAGTAACCCCCCCTCTCTCTCTCAGAAGATCATCTCCCCTTTCTTCTAAAAAATCTAGCAGTTTATAGCCATTGGAATGTAACTGGTGTGGTGGAGTTATGGTGGCATGGTAGAGCACCTCTTGGCATGGTGGCGCGGTGGGGCACTTTTTAGCATGATAGAGCCATGGTGGTGTGGTAGAGCACCTCTTAGCGTGTGGAGCCATGGTAGCACGGTAGAGCACTTTCTGGCTTGGTGGAGGCACGGTGGCATGGTAGAGCACCTTTTAGCGTGGTGGAGCCATGGTGGTGTGGTGGAGCCATGGTAGCATGGTAGAGCACTTCCTAGCTCGGTGGAGGCATGGTGGCGTGGTAGAGCACCTTTTAGCATGGTGGAGCCATGGTGGTGTGGTGGTGCTATGGTGGCGTGATAGAGTACTTCCTGGCGTGGTGGGGCCATGATGGTGTGGTGGGGCTTTGGCTCCATTGGAATTTAAGCAAGATATTTTTAAAATATATTAATTACATTTTTAATTTGAATGGTACGGCCAAAAATTATTTAAGTGGTCTATCAAATACCAATTTACATGTAGCCCATTGCTAGTTATTCAACACATTAGGTAGTTGATTATATGCCTTGACTGACTCCCAGTGTGATCTGAACCGCTCCTGGTGTAAACCAAGGGCACACGACCCTAAGGGCAGATTATGCGGGTAATGAGTGATAACTCTAACGGATGATTTGGCCTTATGTACCCATTAAATTTTGGCCCTTGATTTTCTGAATAGCTTATTGTACATGTTAAGACTTTTGGATTTACTTGGATAGGGTTGAATTAAATCCTAAAATTTGGCTATCATGTTGGGGCATCTGCATTTGCATTAACATATATACTGGTGTGGTGGGGGCAGTCGATCGTTCTTCTCATTTGGAAACAAACTCATCCACACAGACAACAATTAACCACCCTTCAATGGGATAACTTTAGGAACGCCCCTGGACAATGTTGGAAGCATGAGAAAAAAAATTCTTACAAAATTTTTCATTTATGGAAATCTAGGCAGCTTTTTGGAGTTTCATGTTGAGGCATGGTAAAGACTCCCCGGTGAACATTCAGCATGGGTAAGCACTGAAGTAGGCATGGTTAAGGTCATCGTCTCTGTGTCTTAGAAAATCAGATGGACCATAATTTAACAAAAAGAATTAGCTCTGCTTGAATGGTCTCAGCAGCAACTCCTTCATGATCTCGATCGTCCATTTGAAATTTAAGGAAGCTGTGATGGGTTTCCATTTTGAGTGACTTGTTTAGAAGCCTTTTTTCACATTTCTGCTTTTGGTCACTGCTAAGCCAAACGATTGCTCATTAACACACCTATAAAGTTGCTCATGAAGGAATGCTCTTGCATCTCACTTTAGGCTTGCAAAGGGTTTTCGGATTCTTTACTATTCTAACGATTTTGTGAGAATTTTATTTGCATTTTTCTTGCTGAAAGGAGAGGGTTTATCCTGTGTTTCGACATCCCCATTTGGCACTTGTTATTCCAGGCTTACAAGTGTTTTCAGAATCTTCACCCATCTGACGAGTTCTCTATGAAAGCTTTATACCAATTTTCTCTTCCACCATTGTTGAGGGAAGAAGGACCTATTGAAGATCCCTTTTTTGCCCTCGTTGACAACAGCGAGATCTAAGTCAGGGTCGACTTCGTGCTTGGATCCTAGCCCTCCATTTCCACCACTGGAGATCAGAAATTGAGAAAGAAATTTAGCATAAATCGAGATCGGAGATAGAAAGAGAAACTAGGAATTCCGCAAGGAACCCTAATCCTGTAAGCTCTCTCCCTCCTCGTCTCTTTCTCTCGGCCTCTGTAAGTTCCACAAAAACCCCAATCCTATTTGTGCCTCCAGATGGATTCCAATAAACATACTATCCTTGAGCAAACATTACAAGAACAAGTAGATTTTGGGGATTCACCGATTCATTCAGCGGGCTTTGGTGAGTTTCTTTTTCAAATTGTGTTTAAAAGCTTCAACTTGAGTTATATACTCGATGCTATTAATGTTGAAGCGGGTTATGAAGCGACAAACGTTGTTGGCCAAATGACTTTTGAGGATGCTATTATAGTTCCCAAGGTATAACATTTGCATCAGCCTAGTGTCCCCATTGAACTAGATCAAGTGGCTGATATTAGCGAACCATCTGGTCTTGTAGTAGAAGGAGGAATCTTGACATTTTGCAAATTAAAAAGGATGTCACAAAAATAGTGTTTTGTTGCAGACTGTTATGCGCACATACTAGTTAGCTCCCAGCCAAAGAGGAAACACCAAGTTCCCACTAGTAATGAGGTTGATGAGTCAGAGGCAGAAACAAAGAAATCCTCTATCCAATTGGGTGATGTGATATTTTTTCTATTTGGTAAGAATTGTAGGGAATCCAGAAAAAAAGGGTTTCTTTATTTAGAAACATGCAAAAATTTCAAAGTTTTATTTCAGAGTTGAGAAGAAATTGACCCAGTATAAGAGCGTACGCAACAAATCAATGAAGGCACTTCTACATTTAGTTTCTTCCATCATGAACAGGGTCGATATGATAATCATTCAATAGAAATGTGTAAAGGCTGGACACCTCTCGAACATAGCCTTTTCCCTTGTTGACCAGGGAGAAGAATTTGATGGGATCTTCTTAGCACCAGTTGTGAATAACTTCGAGCCTCATTACCATACTATGGAAACTCTAAGATAGCATGTTCAAATATCAAAATCTTATAAATTGCAACGGGAAGAGAATATTAAACAATTTCAGAATTATGTTGCTCATAATGAAGACTTTGAATATTAGGTAAAACACATTGCTGCAAGGCACAAGGATATTCTAACAACGTCAAGAGTTTATGATGTTATACTTGCTACCCTTTGAGGCTTCTTAAGACACAACACCACTTTGGAAGCTTTTTTTCAATTTTGGTCGCTAGCTACAAATTCTTCCACTTCTCATGTAGCAAAATGAACATAATACTATGGGACTTGAGTGCCATGAGTAGGCTACCTATCATGGGAGAAGTGAATATGTTCTATCAAATGAAAAGCTCAAGTCGATTCCGTAAGCTCGTGACGTTATTAAAATCTTGGAATAGCTGAGACAACAACAAAGAAATAGATTCCTCCCATCAAAATGGGCTCAACTATTTGGGAGGATTTCAAATCCAAGTACAAAGATTAGTGATTATCATTATTACAGGACAAAGAGAAAAACAAAGCTAGAAGATGAATGAAAGTTGTAGATAGCTCCTGAGCTTCTTTATAACATTGCTCTAGTTCAAGAACTGATTTTATTCCTAACACAATGACTTTCTACAGCAGTATGCCCATCCTGTTCACATTCTTATTGTGTGGGATGGATGGCATTGGTGCCGGCTTCTTAACTCGCTTCTGGTACAAGGTTATCATTGGCCTATCGAGTGCTTTTAGACATTTATGGGGGTTTTAATGACATGGTGTTGAGCTCGACCGACCTTAGCAGGGGAATGACCTACTGTCCAATGCATTTTTTTACAAGTTGGTTAGGCCTTTATTCCCCTTGAATTTATGGCATCGAGGGGCTAGTTAGTTTCCCAGAGGAAGGTGTGGCGATTATACAATTTGCAAAGAAATCAATGAAGAAATTCAGCTTCCAGACAGTGACCTATAGGTTGCTTCATCTACATCAATTTTCTGATGAGATGTATTGGTTAGTCCCTGTCTTTAGTGAGGAGAGTTATAATTTACCTCCTCAGAATGACATCATTGGTAAGCTATTAGACTATATTGTGGCAATTCAAGGTTGTCTGCTGCTGTCACGAGAAGGGGGTCACTTCAGAATAGAACCATACTTCCCACAGAGATTTGCACATCAGTTTGGTTTTAACTAAGAAGTCCTAGGGGACATTGTTGAAATCTCTCTAAAAGAGCGAGAAGCCATTATAGGAGTTCATAGATGGTATGCCCATTAGATCCGGTTTACCAGCGACTTCTAGAACTCCACCATCTTTTTGCCTAGCAGTAAAAGGCAAGTCCACATCACGTATAATTATGCATAGTGGTATGAGGTAAGCAGTAGAAAGATATATGATCAGGCCTCTTCAAACTATCGGATGAAGACTTTATCCGCCATGGGATTCTACCAGACTTACCACTGAAATGCAACTCGGCCAGGTAGGGTTCTATGGATGGATATGGGATCTACTCACCGAGGTATCGAGAGAGCAGATGCGAATGATGTCCCTTCTTGTGCAGCATCGGATTATCAATCCGTGGAGAATAGTGAAAGTACTTTTAGCTTTTCTCCTGTCTTTTCTTTCTTCTTTTTAGCTTATAAATACATGCCTTGCTTTCTTTTCATTTTATAGATTTTGTTGTTGTTCTTGCAATTAGCTGAGATAAAACAAAACATTATGTGCTTGACTTTGATCATTATTATATAGATGGCCGAATAGTTCGGATCTAGGGATAATCTCCTCAATGAGCTACCAACCTGAGTTAGGTTGCATAGGGGCTAATGTTGGAGGTACAATAAGAGTTATAACCACTTACCCTTGTCCTGATTTTCCAAGTGAAGCTTCATCTAGTGGTCCCGCTATCAATTGCAGGCTTCCCCAACATGCTTTGGCCGAAGAAGTGGAAATTGCAGATGATAGGGCAACTCCTGCAAAGGGCTGCAGTGACCAAGTGAGGACTGAAGAGAACACTCTTATTGATGTAGATACATCCCTTTATAAATCTAGGGAAGATTTGGAGCCAGATAGGAAGCAATCCAATGATCGAGTGCCAAATTTATCTACTAACATAACCACATTATCGTCTGCTAAGGTGATAGATCCCTTAATTATATCTAAATTGGCTCCTTAAGAGGTTTGTGATGTTAGAGCTACAGATGCTACTCACAGAGAGATTGTTGTCTTTGAAAGACCACCAACAAAAGTTTTTGAGTCGGATACCAAGCCTGGCAGTCCTGATAGCATGACCAGTGAAGGCATGGTTATGGAATTAATAGAGGAGAATTTGTTAGCTCTCAATCTCGATCAGGCAAATGAATATGTTGTTTTGTTTGAATTTTTTTGTCTTCTTAATGCCCTCTCTTTCGAAAGCGCGCCTTTAAAGGGAAACGAATCCGTTGCTTTCGAAGATAGGGCTAACCTGTCCGCTTTCGCTTTCGTATAGCAAATTCGTCAGGAAAATCTTGACCTTCCTGACAGATTTGGAGACACTCTAATGCTTCTGCTTTTTAGTCCTATAGTGTCTACCAAATTGACTTCGCCTAAACATTTACTTTCAGTTGATCCGAAATTCTATGTTTTTATGGCATCTTTGAGTAGGCTTTTCATTTTTTCTGAATTTCGATGCCACTCATTTTGCGACAACTTTATCTATGCTGTTGTGACCCTTTAATGCTTCTATTCGCCCATGTGTACGAGGTTCAAATGCGATGGACATGAAAACGGTCAATTTTTAATTTTCATAGATCCCCAGGTTGTCATTTCTCTAGTTTTGCATGAAATCCTAGATGGTATTGTCAAGAGACGTCTTTAAGACGCCATCGCAAATACGGAAAATCATTTCCCGCTTTTGGTTTCTTCTTCATCCCTTTTGTCTTCAAGCTGTTGTTGTTCTCTTCTTGTTTTTATCTTTCTTCCTTACGGTTGTCGAGAGGTCTCATCTGCGTCTGTCGGACAGTGTTGTGGAGGCATTCTGGCTCTACCCTCTACCAGAGGGTATGAGTTGGGTGTTTCCAGAATCCACTGTCTTGCTCTAGCATCTTTGCGAAGACCTGGTTCCTATTCTTTAGGTTCTCTTAGGGCAGGATTTTGTTTAGATCAAACCAATTTCATTTCTACTCTTCTTCGTGGCAACAACATTTCTCTGGGACAATTAGTCCCAAATAATTGGCATTATATTGTGTCTCTTTGTCGTTGGGTCCACAATCTTCGAGAGATTTCTATTTTCACCCTCTTAATGTTTTCAACTATCTTTAACTTGAGCAAAGCTCCTCATTCTAGCTAATACTTTTATCTTATCCCCCGTGCACCCTGGTGTAAACTTTTCATGCGAATCGCTGACCCAAACAATGACTAAAAAAGTCATTGGGCTTGGGTCAAGATTGCTGGGGGTCTCCCTTTTTCGACAATTTGGACAACCAGTCTGGTTCTTGTACCAATCACTCTTTCTCCATTAGAGCAATATAACTTGTATATTCTTAGGTATAAGCTAATAACTGTGATCCTGTTGCTAGTGGATGTTATTTCCTCCGCAATATAGGCTAATAACTGTGGGCTTGTTGCCAATGGATGTTATTTCCTCCATCGGCCATTATCGCTAGGCGGATTTTCCATGTAGTTTTCCTGATCAAGAGATCATTACTCCTGATCGTCTTTGCTGTCTTCTTTATTTCTAAACCTGAGATCTATTATAAAGTAGGAACAAGACCTTATTCCTTATTTCTGTTTAACTCCTTGCTATGCTCCCGCTCGTGCATTTGCTACTATTCCTGGTCAGGCGGCTCCTCTGTCCTGACAGAGAATTAAAACGGTTCCTGAAGTGAAAATTTCATGCTTCTACTAGTTCTGATAAGGAGCAGTTGCCGACTTCGAATGTCCAATTGGAGCTGTTAGGTGTTGATATTCCTTGCGAGGCTGGTCCCGTTGATCTCTCCTCTAACGGGAGCACTTCACAAACTTCCATGCCTCATTCTTCCTCCGGACCTGGTAGCAGATCCGCCTACATCCTCTATTCTCGATGTCATCATTGGGGAGGGTTGGGGATGTTGGTGGTCCCTCTAGAGGGGTAATGTATCCCTTTTTTTCCATACTAATTTCTTCAAATCCCTCCTTATCTGTATGGACTTCCCCTATAAGTCCTTTTTCGGCTGGTTTTGTCTCTTTTGGTTTCGAGCCTATAGTCGATGCAGCCCCGATGGTGGATCTAGAGTCGACTATAGCCAGAGGATCTGTAGAGGTTGTTGTTGAGGAGATTAAAGAGGTCCTGGGGAGGCTAGCGGTTGTGAGGATGCAAGAAACTTTGATAGTTGTTAACGCATCCTTTTCTGTTGCTGCCTCTCTTCCTTCTACTACTTTTACACGTATCTCTCTCGCCCACTTTATATATATATAATTGATAAGAAGGTGTTAACATCTTCCTTTGAAGGTGCTGACTTTTTCCTTTCAGCCTTGTTGTAGGTTTGTTTTTTCTGATCAGTTGTCTAGTGCTCTGAATACAAGTGTGTATCTCTCTTGCCCACTTTATATATATATATATAATTGATAAGAAGGTGTTAATATCTTCCTTTGAAGGTGCTGACTTTTTCCTTTTGGCCTTATTGTAGGTCTGTTTTTTCTGATCAGTTGTCTAGTGCTCTGAAGCATCCATACTCTGTCCCCAGCCTAGCTCCTTTAGCTCAACACCTTCGTAGTGAAGCTTCAAGTTCAAGTGGGCCAATGTTTGCCCCTGGTGTTGTGCCTTCAAGTGGAGTTATTGCTCCGGTAAGTCTGGGCTTTTCTCAACCTTCCGCTCCTTCCAGCTCTGTTCATAGACAGGCGACCCCAATTACTTCCCTCTTGGAGTGTCCAAACAAGGTACTGATTTTTGTGACCAAGCTTTCTTGTCCTACCGACTGCTCCCGGGCCTTTGAGATGCCTAGGGATGACCTAGTAGTGGAATCTGCCCTGCACATTGCACGAAACTCAATCACAAGGCAAAATTTCATTGATCGGATGAGGTGCTGCATGCAACAGCTTGCTAGTGTCTAGGAACAACTGTATCGAGTTGGAGCGTCTAGAGGAGGTCGAGGAGGAGTTAGATTGGTAGCGAACAAGGCTTTCCTCTTCAGCGGCTCAAAACAAGTGTGACTCATTGCTCTAAAGGCAGAGTTGGAAGAGGAGCGGAACTGCTTTCAAGAGTTGGGAGAGACCACTTTGACTCTCAAGGTCAGGGAGGATGATTTGGTCACAGAGTGAAATTCTGCGGAGGTATCTCGGAAGGAGGCGGAGGAAGCTCTTGTTGAGGTGGAGGTTGATCGTAATGCCGTTGTTACTACCGCCAACTCTAAGGTGGAGCAGCTAGCTCGATTGGACATGAAGGCTGCTGGGAGAGAGGAGGCATTGTATTAGAAAATCAACGATTTGGAGGGTAGGGAGGTGACTTTTCGGAGGGAAGCTGATTTGTTGAAGGTGGAACAAGTTGCTGAGCTCTCTAGGGTTGGTCGACTACGCTTGGAGTGGATGGCTGCTGAACCTGAGTGCCGAGAGATATTGCTTCAACAAGTTGCTGAATATTTTAGGCAAACCTTTAATTCCTGTAAGAAGAAGATTTCTAAGAAATTCCCCAGAATAGATCTAGACGACATTCAACTAGACCGGAAAGATTTGTAATTGTCAAACTTGTGTGAAATGAAAAGATATGTTTTCCCTTTTGCACATTTCATTCATAGTGATAATTGAATCTTTGCATATAGACCATGTCCTTTGAAAGATATTTGTAGAAGTTAGGAAAGGGGGGAGTAAATGCCCCGGTGTTTGCTCCCTTCCGGCTTATGAATAGTAATGCTTTAGGAAATGCCCATTAATAGGTAGTTCTCTTATGCCATTACTGTTCGTAATCTTGTATGAGTCATTTGCGTAAGTCTCTTGGATGATGTAAGGTCCTTCCCATTTGGGCTCAAACTTGCCAATTAACTTGCCACCTGCCATTAGTTTGGTCCTTAGTTTGAGCACTAGATCACCCGGGTGATAAACTTGGTGTTTAACTGATCGGTTATATGCCTTGGCCATGCGAGCTTGGTATAACTAGATCCTTTGTTTGGCTTGTAATCGATTTTCACCCAAAGCATTAAGCTCCTCGAACCGCAACTTGGTTTGTTGATTTGTTGTCAACCTTGAGTGTATTACAACTCTTAGCGATGACAATTGCACTTCCAAGGGTAAGATCGCCTCTGCCCCAAACACTAGAGAATAGGAGATTGCATTAGTTGCTGTGCGATGAGTGATGTGATAAGTCCAAACTGCCTCTGGCAATTTGAAATGCTACCACTGCTTATTCTTATCTGTCATTTTTCTCATAATCCTTAGGATCGCCTCGTTGAATGCTTCCTCTTGGCCATTTTCTTGTGGATGATATGATGTAGAAAACACATGTTTGATGCCTTGCTCTTAGTAGAACCTTTACATTTTTTTATTCTTGAATGGAATGTCATTGCCTAATGTAATCTGGTAAGGGTTGTCATATTGATACATGATCTTGAACTTGATGAACTCGATTACTTCTTTGGCTCTAACTCTCTTATATAAGTTAGCTTCCACCCATTTAGAGAAGTATTGTTGTTAGAATGTAGGCATGTCCTTTGGAAGATGGAGGGTTGATTGGGCCAATAATGTCAAATCCCCACCATGCAAACGGCCAAGAGATGCTCGCAAGTACCAACTCTGATGATGGTATGTGTCGAATATCCCCATGGAGCTAACATGGGAGATATGATTTGGCAAATTATAATAAGTCTGAGACCATAGTAGGCTAATAGTATCCTAGGCATTTGATCCATCTATATAATCTTTGACTAGACGGATGCTCGCCGCATTCACTAGAATATACTTGCATGAGTGCATATTGAATCTCTTCCCCGTTAAGACATCAAAGCTATAGTCTATCGTATGCCTGGCGATA
Organism: Pouteria campechiana; assembly: GCA_036873735.1. Lineage (NCBI taxonomy): Eukaryota > Viridiplantae > Streptophyta > Magnoliopsida > Ericales > Sapotaceae > Pouteria > Pouteria campechiana. The sequence goes on from JAYJMB010001094.1 coordinate 11,099, forward strand.
TAGTGTATTATTATAATACATGTATCGAGTAGCTATTTTTCTTATAGCTAATCTTTCCTGTGAGTTTTCTAGGAGGATTCCATAGTGTAGGTAGTCGATGTACGAGGTTCACCAATCATCCACTATTAGTTCTATGAAAGCTATGCATTTCACTCGCTTAGTGTCTCCTCATCATATGAGTTGGGAACGCGGCTTCTTTGCTTAACTTTGACAATGATTTCTTGGCCTTCAACAATGGCTAGAGCAGTTACCAAGTTTACTAAAGCATCAACAATGATATTCTTGGTCCTTGAAATATACCTAATGCTGACTTGAAAAAACTAATCCAATAGCCCTTGCGTGATATCATACTGACGTAAACTGGGTTGACGAACTTCATATTCGATGGTTAATTGTCAAACCACCAATTCTGAATCACTAAAGATATTAAGTTTTGTAATACCAAAGTTGAGGGCAATTTGAATTTCTAAAACACTTACCTTAATCTTCAAATTCCCTTGGTGGGTCCCACTAATCAACAATAATTCACCATGTTTAGATGATTGTCACTTCATTGATCTCAAGAAAAAATACGTCCTATAGCCCATTAATTACTTGAATCAATATTTGTTATAGATCACTTGAAGCAAAATTGCCTAAAATAGAGAATTGGGATGATAGAGAAAGAGAGTTTATGTTGGCTAGCATGAGTAAGGAGATGAGGACAATGAAATGGGATGGGCATTGCAAAAATGAACTTTTTATATTATTTTTTTATTTTGGTAGTCCATGTTCCACCCACTTCCATGCACATTCACTCTCTTGAATTTTCAAAATGCCATCAAATTCTCATTCTTTACACATGTGAGTCATACATTTGATATATCATATGCTCAAATCAATTTCTCATTCATTATTTTCGTAATTTCATAATTTATTTTTCAATTAAATTTGATTAAATTGAAGTTTTTCAGAAATTACTGGCAACTCGGTTTTTTAACTTTCCACATACAATTTTGAATTTTTCTTCACTTTTTAATCATTGGCTAATGTATGTACTTCTCATTCTCACATTAATATGAATATTCCGTCAATTTTTAAAAATTTTTCATAATAACATTTAATATTTTTCAATATACACACATTCGACGCTCCGCCCATTTAAATTCATTTTTCTCTCAATTAATTCGCTTATTTAACACACCTTGATGCATTCCCAACCTCATCTTCATGTTTATATTAATAATCTACTCAATTTCATAAATTTTTCATATGAATTCTTCAAAATTTTAATTATACTCCAATATACTTTATGGCGAATCGGCAAAATATTACAACAAATAAAATTTACATACCTAGAATTTTTAGAGCCTTACATAGATGACTAGTGCCGGGCTTGTCGACACCACACCATAATGAAGGATTGAGGTATAATCCTATGAAAGATCCAGGGGGTGTTGATAGCAAAGCCTCCACTTGGCAAGAATCCGAATGTGAGTGATGACGCCATTAGGATTGAACTTTCGAAAGGAAAGAGAGTGAATGTAGAAATGACTAAAGATCTAAAAAAAGCAAAAGAAGAGTTTAGTTAATTCCATGAAAAATAAGGGCTCAAAAATGCATTGACATTACTTTTCCTTAAAGATGAAGGGCAAGATGATTCACGTTAGGTTCACCATTTTTGTGACAAGTACAAAATGAGGAACTAAAAGTACAAAAATGGAATCCCATAACGATTTGTCCTAATTACATCTCCATAATGGGAGAAAACCTTTGATTAAAAGAAAAAGTATAATGCATCTTAGAGACTCAAAAATAAAATACATTCTCTCAAAATAAATGTGTGTTGTCTTTAGGATTGCCGAGCACATTGCGATGACTTGAAATTTAGGAGATTGCCTCAAGCTAATGTGCGGATAGGATGACATGGCTTTACACTAGGTTACTAGATACTGGGACAACCTAAAAAATGGGTGTTTTAATCCAATTAGTTTGTCTCAGATGGAATCAAGACTAGGTAATTTCTATTGTTTAGATTGTAAGAAATCATAGAGATAGTCGGTAGTTTATAACCCAAATGGTATATTCTAAAAGGACTTTGGACCGGGTGATCTCTATTGTATCTAGACCTGAAAGAGACCAGAAGAAAACAAATGACTTAGGTTTGGTTCAACTTTCTCACATTGCCCATGAGAAGCTTAAGAAGAATGGGCCAGCTTGATTGGATTTATCTCGGCTCTCTCAATTACCCATGAGAAGCTTGGGAAGAGTGAAACCAAGATGACTGGTTTTTAGCTCGGCTCTCTCAATTGCCCATGAGAAGCTTAGGAAGAATAGGATCAGAATGACTGGTTTTTAGCTTGGCTCTATCAATTGCCCATAAGAAGCTTATGAAGAATGGGTCAGGTTGACTCGCTTTGGCTAATTTGATGAATGATATTTGCTAAGGTTTAACTTGTGATTCATGACATAGTGACTCGGTAAGTAGTGACTCAACGACTTGGTGAGTCATAACTCAGTGAGTCAATCTTAGACTTAGGCTTTTGAATGATTTGGTGAGTAGTGTTCGCTAAGGTTTGACTCGGTCATAGACTTAGGCTTTTAAATGATTTGGTGAGTATTATTTGCTAAGGTTTGACTTGTTGAGTTATGACTCAGTGACTTGGTCCTAGACTTAGGCTTTTGAATGAGTTAGTGAGTGGTGTTTTTCAATATTCCATGAAAAACTGGAAGTGGATGATCTCTGCCATTTAACTTGTGAGAGATCGTAGATCCAAGTTACAAATGATGGATTTGTATGGATTGAAAGTGTTTAACAACTTAGACAGTGTGGATTAACTTAATTACTTGAAATTACCCAAGTCGTTATTTGGATAATGTGAAATGATAGGTGGGGCCCATGTCATCATTTCCATGATTCGTAGGCCCCGCTTTCGTGTAGGCCCTACTTGGGTTTCAACTCTACCAATAAGCAATCTGGTTTTATGATCAAGAGAATAGTAAATTTAAGGAGACCATACAAATCCATCATTTGTAACTTGGATCTTCCTCATTTTTACTCAAGTCAAAAGTTCGTCATTAGTGGAAGCTCTTCTTGTTCAATATTTGGTGTGAAACCCATCAATGGAGTTCATTTTTTTATTTTTATTAATATTTGTAAAGTATGAAACCCAAAGAGATCAATTTTATAATGGTCCAATACTTCTCATTTAAGAGACCACAGGGTTATAATGGTTGCTGTGTTTAGAGTAGTAAACCCACAACATCACAAGCAAAAGAAACTGGTCTGCACCATGGTGGAGTTTTCGCCAAGGCTAGATTAGAGGTCATGACGGTCTTAGAACAACGAGACACTTGCCTCAAGATGAAATAAAATAAAATCCAAGTTCCTTCACTGTTATGGAAGAAGAAGAAACTTCAATGAGGAGGAAGAAGAGAGTTTATCTTCAAAAAGATAAAATGCCCGAGTAGCAGATTCTGGCCTTGGAAGAAAATGAACTCTAGCAGAAGCAGCACCCCCACTCTCTAAGAAGAAGAACTCTCCTTTATTTTGAAAAATCTGGCCTTTTATAGCCATTGGAATAGAACTGGCATGGTGGAGCCATGGTGCCATGGTACAACACTTCCTGGCATGGTGGAGCCATGGTAGCGTGGTAGAGCACTTCTTGGCATGGTGGAGCCATGGTGGCATGGTGGAACACCTCTTAGCATGGTAGAGCACCTCTTGGCATTGTGGGGCTATGGTAGCTTTGTAGAGCACCTATTGGCATGGTAGAGCAATGGTAGCTTGATAAAGCACCTCTTGACATTGTGGAGCCCCTCTTGGCGTGGTGGAGCCATGGTAGTATAGTAGAGCACCTCTTGACATGGTGGAGCCATTGTAGAGTGGTAGAGCACCTCTTGACATGGTGGAGCCATTGTAGAGTGGTAGAGCACCTCTTGGAGTGGTAGAGTCGTAGTGGTGTGGTAGGGCTTTAGCTTACTGAAATTTAAGCAAGATATTTTTTAATACATTAATTGCATTTTAAATTTGAATGGTCTAATAAAAAATTATTGAGGTGGTCCATTAAAATACCAATTAAATGTAGCACATCGCTAGCTATTCAACACATTGGGTAGTTGATTATTTGCCTTGACTCACTCCCAACATGATCTAAACCACTCTTAGTGTAAACCAAGGGCACGTGACTTTAAGTTATCCAACACGTATGCATCATAAGTCATATCTAGCATATTATCATTATTCATACTATCATCTTCCTCAAGTGGTTTATGACAATTGAAAGAAACCGCTTTAGTGATTCATGATCATTTTCTCTTTGTGGTGCCATATAGTATAATCTTTGTCAAACCCACACCTAAATAAATATAGTATATCTTATATATGTATTATTTTGTCAAAATACAAAACAAGCAAATCATGCTAATGCAATTGTTGTGGAAATAAAATGGAGCATGCTGGCTTAATCTTTTAGAATTTCTTAGTAAATCAGCTCTGACATAATTCAAATAGCTCCAAGACAAATATTCGATATGGCATATATACGGATAAAATAGATAGAAAATTGAATGAGAGATATGAAGTGATGGTTATAAATATAAGAAAGAGTGATAGAAAAAATATTATTTCTACACCCCAGCTGAAACCGCGTTCATTCTCATGAGCTAACAGGAATGCAATCTTGTTGAGCTTAGCTCAATTCTCTAATTCAATATTTTTATTTACCCAACTTTAATGCCATGAAAATCAAGTTGGGTTGGTCCCAAGTTGCATTCCTGTAAAGGCTGTACAAAATTAAAACAAAGCTATCTCATGAGAAGCCTGTTAGCTTTGGGCTGGTATTTTGGGGAGCCACCCTATCAGCTTTTTAGGGTTGTGTGCGGTTTGAATGCACCTGATTGAAAGTTAATCCTACCAAAAACTCAAATAATTAAATAAGAGACAAAGGAGTAAATTTCACTGATAAACTGTGGGCGTAAACTTGTTAACTCTTTTTTAAGATAACATATCTAAAATAATTTGATAAACCAAAATAAAAAAATTTTCAATTATCAATTTGACAAATAAATATAGAAAGATAAAATTAACTCCATTTGATTTATAGAACATTTCAATATATGTGGAGCAAGCCACATAAATACTGGGTACTATTCATCTAAAACTTAGTTGAAAATTGTAATTACAATATAAATGGAAGTGCCTAACCTAACCATATTTAATACAAAAATATGATAAAATTAATAGATGTAAATAAGAAAAAACAATATGCAAAAAGGAGTTACAAGTGAGAAATAGAAATGCATTGTAACGTTTCGCTTTTCATGTCCATGTTTACTAATAGATGGTGGGCAAAAACATAAGAAATTTAATAAATTTTCAATATTATTTTCCCTGGTTTCAGGAACAGGAAAAAAATAAGCTATTTTATTTTGTCCTAATCTCACAAAGATGATTATATATTTTGGGCCTACCATGTCTAAATTCACATAAGCATTTTTGTCTTTTCCTTTCATAGATTTGTGGATTTTTCTCTTTTTCTATCTTTAGAATCAATGAAATATTGACTTGCATATACTTTGGGAAAATAATAAGTTTTACCTTTACCAAATTCAACACACTTTAATGACAGTAAACGTACTCTAAAAGTTAATCACCTACACTCATTCTTGTCTTTTTGATAAGATAAATGGAATTTTCCTCTTTACTTTTATGCCTAGATGAATAATCAGGGGGAATTCTCGTGCGTGCCAACTGTCATGCAATCAAAGAAACAGTTAATGTAAATATGGCTAAGAAAAAGTGGAAGATTTGGTGTTTATAAATACATCTAATATGATTTTTAGCTATATTTTCATTCGATAATCTAATCGTATATTTATTTTAAGATAAACTTAGTCCATCCAATATGTTTTAATCATATTTTTATTTAGTCCACAGAAAAATAATTCAAATAAAAATTATTTAACCAGATATTTTTAATAATATTCAATTTATATTTTACTTTAATTTATTTGGGCCATGGTATATGTAATTCTCACATAGATTATAAATTCTTCATTAGATA
>JAYJMB010001095.1:0-17140 GCA_036873735.1 Pouteria campechiana
TAACACAATTGCATAAGAACAACAAATATCTAAGTATAAAAAGGTATCTTATGAGTGAATGAAATCCACTCATCAGTTCCATTTTTGTTTCTTCCCATGCCCTAGACTTCATGCCCTAGCCCCGTTTGATCTAAGTTCTTGTCATTTGAACTTGGAAACAAGTGTGTTTAGATGGACAATCATTCAAGCATATGCATGGTGACAAATTTTTGGCATTTGAGTAGTGGAAATGAAAGCTAATCCAATTTTTTAATAAATGGTGTGTACTATTTCAAGTTTTGGTTTTGGATTCTTGCCCACAGATGAAAGCCAAGCTTAGAAATGGTAAGATACTTTTCCCTATCTAATTTGGGGTTTTTATGTAACTAAGGTTTTGAGAATCATGAAATTTTGGGAAAAATGATGAACTTAGGTGTTAAAACCATGGGAGATATGAATTATTCATACCTAATGACATTTTGAAACTTGTTTGAGCAAAAGAAATCATGATTCATTCTAAGCTAGCGTTTTGAAAATAGTGAAATTTGGAAATTTTGTAAAATTATCATGGGGTAAATGTTTTTGAATATGTCTGGATTAATTTACACCAGTGGAATTGAATTTTGGGTTATGCCCTAAGTAAGGTTTAAAGAGGATTCTTGTGAATGGGTTGTGTAAGCCATGAATGGAATAGAGTAAAAGCTTAATTTAGTTGTTTATAAGTTGTTTGAATATTAATCATGTAAGATACTAGATAAATGTGTCAAGCAAGAAGGTTTCTGAGATAACTATGGAAAAACCCTCATTTAACTAACATTTATCATACATTTGATTGGCTATGAATGATATATTGAATACATGATTATGAATGAGATTATTACCCTGTGCAAGATGATCTTAGAAGAATGAAAAGGAATATGGCTAGAAGAGTGAATGGTGATTTGTTAATAGGTAAACAAGCATTTGTCTCATTAAATAGCTAGGGATAGTGTTTATTATGCCTTTGTTTGAAATCTGGGCATGTTTTGTTGAATGTATGGGGATTAGCCCATTTGTATGAATTTAGATATGTATGTGCTAACTGGGGATAGTAAATATCCCATATTTGTTAAGATTGATGTTTTATAGTTGTTAGGGATAATGAATGTACCTTGGATTAGAATGATTGATGTTTGATTTAGTTTGAATATCTAATGTGAGGGATATCAATTAAAAATTGATTCAATATGAGATAAATTGATTGGTTGGAAATACACAGATTCCTTTATTTGGTATTAATTGATAAACACACATCCATTTGTGATTATTTCAAATTATGGATATTGATTGTTTAATATGGGATGTGATAAATGTGGATTAATTATTATTTAGTACATTTGTTTACTTACTGAGTTGCCCGGACTCAAGCCTTCTTGTTTAAATTTTTAGTTAACAGGTTAAAAAAGGGACTTATGAGAAAGATTAAAGACAAAGGGTAGTACGATTGATTGGGGATTGACACCCCTTTGTGTTTATTTGTGTATTTATATAATTGTAATTAAAGAATTTGAACTGATGGAGTAAGGAAGTGGATTGACATGTCTTAGTAAATGATGAATAACATTCTAATAGCATGATATGTTTTCACTAAGGTGTAGTGCCATCATGATGTGATACAGGTCCTGGGTTATGGATAAAATGGGTCAGTTTAGATTATTATTTTATGTTATTAATTCAATTATTATATTAATGTTAGAAAATTCATTTGATAAATGATATATATCAAGTATCGATTTTGATATTTTTAAGGGAAACTCTGTCCAAAATTATGCAAATATTCCATAAAAATTAGGAAAATTATAGGGTAAATAATGAAAAGTAGAGGTGTTATAGAATGGGATCTAAGCACCCTTATCCTAAAAGTGAGGAAGTTGTAGTGAAAATGAAGGCAAATAACCTAGGTCATGCCTCAAAAGGCGGGGCATGACATAAAACCACAGGGAAAACATTTCATTCATGTATTATTGTGTTTTGAGGCTTAATTGAGGGTAAAAAATCATGATTATGCATTAACCCCATCTATGAGTAGTAACACTAGGGGTAAAATTAGTATGTAACTGTGTAAATTGATAAGGGGGTTTAATTAATGACTCAATTACAATGATTGTGGCATGATTTGGACTAGATTAAATATGATTATGCATGATGTACTACTATAAATAGTACTTAATAATATTAAACATGTGATTTTTGCGAAAAAAATATAATTATGCTTGGTTTAATTGAGTTGTAAGCACGATGAGCATGTCATTAAGGTAATTTGATGTTGAATATGCAATGGAATCATGATGTGTAATCGGGAATGAAAACCCTAATCTTGTGTTATAGAACACCTTGCAAGTTATGAATGCCTGTGAGACATTAAATTGTTTGTCTATTAAATTACATGCCTAGAGGAATGATTAGTAATGTTAAAGTGCAAGGTTACACTCTAAAGATAGCTATGCACTTGAAAGATAGATAGGTGTAACAATGAAAGATGGTTTAATAACCTTATTTGATTAGTGATGTGTAAAATGAATAATCTATTAGCTTGATATGAATTAGTCAAGTTATCTTGTAAATGAATGAGATTGTTGCTCTATACAAGATAATTTGAGAAGGATGAAAAGGCATAGAGCTTAAGGAGTGTATAGTGATTCACTCAAGGTAAGTAGGCTATCTTTTGAATATGTTATTGGAAGGGGATAGTGATTATCCCATTATTTGTGTTCAATTATTTCCAAGCATAGATATATGCATGGAGATTATCGACATCCTGTAAATCTTGGTTTTCTAATAAACAAATATGATGTATGGATGATGTGTAGATTATTGAGACTAGTTATGTCTCAAACATCTGGTTGTTATTACGTAAGTTAGTGAGGATAGAGAATATCTCAATTATTTGAGGATGCATGTATTAATGGAATAGTAAACATTCCATAGTAGAGTATTTGTAAAACGATGATAGGATATGTTGATGCCTGTAAGGCATAAATTGAGTTGTGGTACCCGAACAACACAGATACGATAGTATAGATATGAAGGATACAGAGTACTGGTATAAGTGGATATATGGTACCTGAATGGTATAAATATGTTGTGTCTAGAGTGGCAAAGATGTGGAGTACCTAAAAGGTATGATTAAGATATTGGTTTGAATGTGGTATTAATGTATATTGTGCCGGCATGACACTATTCTGATATGGATTGCCTGCATGGCTAATGACATGTTAGAGCATATGATTATGAACATGTTGTTATTTTATTATTGTTTTCTATCATGGCTAATTACTGAGTTTGCTCGGATTTATGCCTGTTTATTATAGGTTTTTAGTTGACAGGCCAGGTGAAGACTCCCAACTTTATATTGGGATTGGCGACCATGTATAGAAGATATCTTTGATGATATAATAGAATGACAGTATTGGAATCCCATTGTATATTTGTATGATGTGAAATTGTATAATTGTATTAAATTATATATTGATGTATATTTGTAGTATACTAGCATGTCATAATATTGGAAAATATGTATGATACGAAATTGGATTATGTTACTGCCATCATTGAGTACACAGATTCGAGACTGTGGGTAGGTTAGGCAAGTGAATCATTTATTGTTGATTTGTAATTGTTGAATTTTAGTTTTATTCATGACTAGAAAATGTACAGGATTATGTTTTATATTGAAAATTATGAACATTGATAGTAGAAATTCATTTGATTAATGTATATCAAGTTTTGAAATCTTGAAAATATAGGGTAGACTCTACTGGATTCATGACAGGATATTTCCCTTAAAAATAGGGTAATTGTAAGGTTATAAGAATATTTTCTTTAAGAAGAGGGAAATGGTAGAATACTACATCGGCCATGGTATGGGATGGTTAAAATGCATAGGGTGGGGGTGTGGTGCGTTACAATAGGATATCTATGAGTGGTGAAATCAGATCCCTATTCTTGCAACCTTGAAATCTCCTTTACATTACTCATTATTTCCATTATTTTTTGAATTTTACACATTGATTTAGTTTTCATCTCATCGTATTGATTTAGAATTGTTTTAGTTTTTGTACCTAAATTTAATTGAATTAATTTGATCAATTCTTTATGAGATCGACCCTTGTTCTTGGACACTATACTGCTGTAGACTCGTGTAATTGCGAAGAAATTTGAATTTGATCATCAAGTTTTGGCATCATTACCAAGGAATTAGTGTCAGATTGATTCAATAATTTAGTTAAAATTTTTATTTTTCTTTGTTTTATTTTATTTAACATTTTTATTTTGTGATCTTTCTTTATTCTATTATATTTAGGTTTTTTATGTTGTGTATTTTTCTTTCTTTCTTTTCCTTCTGTTACAGAGTTGTGAATGCAAGGAAGACTATCACCAAATCTTGTGTTATTACCCTTTAACGATCACATTGACAAGGCTAAAAAAGAGATAGAGATCATAAGTGAAGAAGAAGAAGAAGAATAGATGGTAGAAAACATGGAAAACAGGGTGGCTCAATAAGCACAATAGTTGATGGAGTTAGCATGCCCTACTTTTGGGATATCACCTTCATGCATTATTTTAGATGACAATGTTAGGAATTATGAGCTGAAACATATACACTTTAATATGATTCCTTCTTTCTATGGTGTTGCTGGAGAAGATCCCTTAATTTTTATGCATGCTTTTTATGGAACTATATAAAGCTTTCCTTTGCAGGGACTTAAAGAGGATTAGTTGCGTGTGAGATGTTTCCCATACACCTTGAAGGATGCAGCAAAAACCTGATTCATGTCATTGGCTCCTAGTTCATTAACCACATGGGATGAAGTTTACAATAAGTTCATTAGTAAATTTTATTTTCATGCTAAAATTGTAGAACTAAGAGGCAAGATAACAACTTTTGCTCAGATGGAAGGTGAGGCATTCCATGAGGCTTGGGAAAGATTCAAAGATTAACTAATTCAATGTCCTCACCATCATTGTCCTTTAGAGTTACTTAATCCATTTTTCTATGATGGATTGACACAACCATGCCAAACCATGCCTGATAATGCTATAAGAGGAGCTATGAGAGAGAAGACACTAGAAGAAACTTATGATCTGTATGAGATACTTAGAGCAAATTCGTAGTAAAAAAGTGTTTGAGGTAGGTCTCGAGGTATGTATGAGGTGAATTATAACACTGAACTTTCTATGTAGATGTTGGCAAAGCAAGTGAAAATGATGAGCTCCATGGTGATAAACTAGAAACAACCTATTCTTGCTGAGATTTGTTCTATTTGTTGTATTTCAGGGAACTCACATAATGCTTGTCCTTCAAGTGAAAATTTTGCAGGTGTTTCTGAAGAAGCGAATGAAATGAACTTCTACAATCAGCGACTCCATAATGATCCATATTCAAATACCTAAAATCCTAGTTAGAGAAGTCATCCAAACTTTTCATGGAACAATAATTAGAATCAAGTAGGAACTTCATTAGCCAAAGAAGCCAACTCTTGAAGAGACTATGCAGAGTTTCATCCAAGTAACCTAGACTCAGTTCTAGAATAATGAAATGAGATTCCAAAACTTGAAACATCTATAAAGAATATAGAGATTCAATTGGCGCAGATTATAGAGGCAATGTAGAGTCACACTACTAGAAGATTACTAAGTTAGCCTAAGTAAGCAAAAGCAATCATGACGTTGAGAAGTAAAATGGTAATAGATAATAAAGTTGGTGAAGAAATTGACAAATCTCATGCTTCTGCAAGAACTAATAGGGAGCAAGAAAAGTCAGAGGAGAAGGAGGTGAATGATGTGAATGCTAGGAGAGTTGTGTTTCTAATTCATGACCCTCTAGTTAACTACCAACCACCACCTCTGTATGACCTCATAGTTCCTTTTCCGGACAACTGAAGCATAGTAAGATAGATAAGTCATTCTCTGACATCTTTGATATTCTTTCTGAAGTTAATGTCTATTTACCCTTACTCAACATGATTAAAAAATGCAAGCATAAGGTAAGTTTTTAAAGGAATTAAGCACAAGGAAGTGTAAGTATGAGCCACATGAAAAAGTGATAGTGTCGGAAGTGGCCAACGCAGTTTTATAGATAAATCTCCTTCCAAAACTGAAGGATCCAGGTAGTTGTAATATCACAATTATAGTTGGAGGTGTGATGAGTTAAAGGCAATGTTAGACTTAGGTGCTAATATCAATCTAATGCCTTATTCTGTTTACTTGCAACTTAGTATGGGGGATTTGAAACCCACTACTGTCTTTACAACTTGCAGATAGATTAGTAAGATATTCTAGAGGCATTGTAGAGGACATTTTGGTTTAGAATGATAAATTGACTATTCTTGTAGATTTTGTTGTTCTAGATATGGAAAGGCAAGTGATTCCAAAGAGAGAAGTGCACCCATTCATGGCTATAGTAAAAACAAATATAGATGTGTAAAATAAAAAATTGAAAATGACTATTTTGGATGAGACTGTGGAGTTTTCTATTTATAACTCTTTAGCCTTACCTATAGATTATAGTGGTTGTTTAAACATTGATAATTTGGACTCACTTGAATATTCTAAATTTGTGTAACAGGAAATAAAAGATAAACTAGAGCTAGTTCCTACCACTGGTGAACTTGTTGAGGAAGATAATGAAAGTAAGGAGTTAAAAGCAGAGTTGGATGGTGCAAAGCAAGTCATTGAAGGTGAAGTTAACAAGGAATGGGTTAATGCATTTTAACCCCAAATTGGCACCATCAATTATCAAACCACCAAAACTAGAATTGAAGCAACTGTCACATAATTTAAAGTATGTATTTTTTTGGTAAGAATAATACTCTTCCAGTAGTACTTGCTATTGACTTATCTGTTGATGAAGAGAATAAGTTATTGAATGTCTTAAGGGAGCATAAGGAGGCTATTGGTTGGACATTAGCTAACATCAAAGGAATTAGCCCTACTATTTGTTTGCATAAGGTTCTATTGAAAGATGATGCAAAGCCTTCTAGGGAGTCTAAAAGAAGACTTGACCCACACATGTAGGAAACTATTAGAGCTGAAGTGATCATGTTCCTTGATGTAGGTATTATCTACCCAATCTTTGACAGAAAATGGGTAAGTCTAGTTCACGTGGAGGATGTGCATTGATAACAGGGTGGAGGATATGCATAGACTACCAAAAACTAAATTCCGTCACAAGAAAGAATCATTTTCCTTTCCCTTTTATTGATCAGATGCTTGAGCGATTGGTAGGAAATGCTTACTACTATTTTCTAGATGGCTTTTCAGGTTACAATCAAGTTCCTATCACTCTAGAAGACCAAAAAATGACAACATTCACCTTCCCATTTTGAATATTTTCTTATCAAAGAATGTCATTTGGTCTCTGCAATGCCTCTACAACCTTTCAAAGTGGTATGACGTCAATTTTCTCTGATATGATTAAAAGGTTTATCAAGGTATTTATGGATAATTTTTCTATCTTTGGTGATTCATTTGATGGCTACCTTGAGAACCTAAAATTAGTTCTTAAAAGGTGCATTGAAATAAACTTAACATTAAGCTAGGAGAAGTGCCATTCCTAGTTAAGTAGGGAATTGTTCTCAGACTTATTGTTTTGAGTAGAGGCATAATAGTGGACAAGGAAAAAATCGATGAGATTTTTAAGGTGCCTTCCCCAACTTTGGTTAAGCAAGTAAGAAGTTTTCTTGGTCATGTAGGTTTCTATAGACAGTTCATAAAGGACTTTTTAAAAATTTGTAGATCGTAGTATAACTTGTTGGCTAAATATGTGATATTTCTTTTTTGACGATGAATGCCTTGTTGCTTTTAATACCTTGAAAGAAAAACTTACTTTTGCTTCGATTCTGTCAGTTTTTAATTAGTCCCATCCATTTGAACTTATAAATGATGCATCAAATTTTGCTATTGGTGCTGTATTGGGACAGAGAATGGACAAATTTCCTCATGTGATTCATTATGCAAGCAGGAATTTGAATGAAGCACAATTGAATTATTTTACTACTGAAAAAGAATTGTTGGTGATGAGCTCACAATATACCATATTTTAATGCCTAAATTTAAATGTTGTGTAACTTTATTTGACATTATTTATTGGTTTATAACTACATTTGATGAAATATTACACTTAATGAAGTTGTTTGGTTTTTCAGATAACACATCATGTCAAAAAGAAGCTGAATGAAAAGTAATATCACTTTTATTCCATTTCTGGTACCAATGTAGATAGATATAGGACAAGTGGTCAACATAAAAGTTAAAGCCCTTGAATTTGTATTTTCAAAAAATTAGAATCATGTGATTTAGAGATCTTATGAAGAAGTTATGAATAAAATAGTGAACACCTCTCCAAGTGGACTACAAGTTGGCACCACTAGTGCCACTTTGAGGCACTTTTCAATATATTTATAGGATTATTAAGCTCAAGTGATCACATGAAAGTTGTATATCTTGATGTTATCTAATCAATCAAAAAGAATCATATGATTCTAATTTCATATGAGGAAGTTATGGTCAAAATAGTCAAAGCATCTCCTATGGACAGCAAACTGGAACTACACCTAGCAACTCCATCGCCCACCGGATAGCAAGTGGTGCTGGTGGTGCCCAATTGGTGCTGACAGTGCCAAATTCCATCTAAAATCTATTGAATTACATTTTATTTGTGCAAATTTCCAATTTTAGGTGTTTTTTGGGAAGTTTTTGTGCTATTCTGAGGGGATTCCTTGGAGAGAACTTTTAAGAGGAGTTTTAGGGTTTTCTTGGAGACTACTCTGAGAAGATTTTGTGGAGTAACAAAGGAAGATTCAAGAAGAGTGAAGGTGACTCAAGAAGGCTAATTGCAATATAATGTTCTTTATGAAGGGAGTATCTTTTATTTTCTTCATGAATTAATTTCGACTTTCTAGGGTGAGGATGTAACCCTTTTTGATGAACCTTGTTATTTGGATTATTGATTATTTAATACAAGTTTATATTTTTATTCATGGATTTTATTTCAATCTTTTGATTTGTGTGGTTACTTGATTACTATTGTCAAAAATCTTATTGATTGTTTATGCATGGTTAAGTCTCACACCTAACACACAACCATTCTACTTGGTTCATAGTTCTTGATCATAATGGGTTTTTACCTCAATTATGCTATACACCATAGGTAATTAGAATGAGTGAAAGCACTTGATTTAAACTCGCACACCAAACGGTAATAATCATATCATAAAAGGAATGAACCCAAGCAAGCATTGAATTCAATATCTAAATAGTAAGGGGAGTCATTAAGTGGTGAAATGTGAACCCTAGACCTTTGCCAGTTGAGATTTATCCTATATCATTCTATAGTTCTAGATTTCTGATTATCTCTTTATTTTATTATTCTTATTAGTTCAAACTATCAATCCATCTTTTCAAAGTTAGTTTTAGTTAGTAAATTAATTTAATTAAATTAGTTTGTCATTCTCTATATATCAACCCTTGCTCATGCACACTATACTGTTATACAATCATACACTTGTGAGGTATTATAATTTGAACTATCAGCTAGCAATTATGTTTGCTTTAGAAAATTTTTGCTCATACTTGATTGGTTCTAAGATAATTATCTATTCTGATCATGCTGCATTGAAATATTTGCTAACTAAAAAATATGCCAAACGTTGGTTGATCATGTGAGTCTTACTACTACAAGGATTTGACTTGACAATCAAGGATAAGAAAAGGAGCAAAAATATTATAGCTGAACATCTATCCAAACCGGTGGAAGGAACTAATTTTGAGCAAGGAAAAGATAAAGAAATTACACCCATCAATGAGATTTTCCCTGACGAACAGATGTTTTTGGTGCAGGAAAGAGAACCTTGGTATACTAACATTATTAACTATTTGGTCAAATGGATTTTTAATCTAAATATGAATTTATAGGGAAAGAAGTGGCTACTGTTTGCGGCAAAACACTACTTTTGGGATGATCCAATTCTATTCAAACTGTGTCCAGATCAAATCATTAGACATTATGTATCTGAGGATGAACAGTAGAGCATTTTGAGTCAATGCCACATATTTAGCTGTGGAGGGCATTTTAGAGGAAAGAGGACTGCTCTTATGGTATTCCAATCTAGCTTTTATTGGCCAATTATTTTCAAGGATGCTTATGCCTTTTGTGTAAAGTATAATAGGTGCCAAAGAATAGGTAACATTGGGAAGAGAGATGAAATGCCAGTCACAAGTAATCTAGTTGTTGAACTTTTTTATGTAATTAACATTGATTTCATGGGTCCATTCCTAGCATCCAATGAGAACATATGCATTAAACTTGCTGTTGATTATGTGTCTAAGTGGATTGAGGCAATGGCTACTAAAACTAATGATGCTAATGTTGTGCTTAGATTTCAAGACAAGATTTTTAGAGCAATCATTATTGATAGAGGTATTCATTTTTGCAATAAGATGTTTGTAGCTCTATTAACAAAGTACATCATCACTGATTGAGTGGCAATACCTTATCATCCACAAACTTCTGGACAAGTTAAAGTCAACAACTGATAGATCAAAGCAATTTTGGAGAGGACAGTTAACACTTTAAGGAAAGATTGGGCAATGAAGCTAAAGGATGCACTTTGGGCATATAAAATGGCTTTCAAGACCCCAATTGGAATGAGTCTTATAGGCTTGTCTTTAGTAAAGCATGTCATTTACTTGTGGAGTTGGAACACAAAGCATATTGGGCATTTAAGAAGCTGAATTTTGATTTTCAGAAAGCAAGTGAAGAAAGAAACCTTTACTTCAATGAATTTTAGGACTTCAGAGATAAAGCTCATGAAAATGCAAAGATTTACAAAGAACATTCAAATCAATATAATGATCAAATCATTCACAAAAGATGCATTGAACCTAAGATGGAGGTATTGTTGTATGACTCTTGTTTATGTTTGTTTCATGGAAAATTACAGTCACAATGGGTTGGCCCATTCCTGGTAGCACAAGTGCTTTTGCATGGAATTATTGAGTTGAAGAACCTAAAGAGTGAAAACAAATTCAAGGTAAATGGTCATCGAATAAAGAGATATGTGAGTGATGTCATGCCACTACAAAAGAGCAAAGTTATTAAATTTCAGAGACCATGATGAAGGAATTCATCTTGCATAGATATTAAATAAAGCGCTTCTTGGGAGGCAACCCAAGTTTCTGAACCTTCACTATTTTCTTAGCATTTAGCTTAGTTGCTTGCTTACTTTCTTTATTTTTCATTAGATAGATTATTTTAAATTGGTGGCATACTGTGTGTTTTGCAAAGGAGGAATTCTAACTTCAAAGAAAAGGAGAAGCTTTAGAGTGATTTCAGAAGATCCTTTAGACGGTGGATACGAGCGTTAGATGATCTGTTGGTATAGCAAGCAAGGGGCTTACTGTTTATTAGTATTGATTATAGCAAGTAGGAAAGACTTGCTTGGAACTACAAGAGTTTTTGGTGAGCTCTAAAAGCCAAAGTATATTTGATTAGTTACTAATCAAAGTGTTAGTGGAACTTAAGTGCAATAGATAGACTGACTTAGAGAAGTGGAGTAGGAACCTAGGAAGGGCCAAATCACTATAAAAATCTAGGTGCAAGTGTGCTACGTGATTTTCTCCATCTTATTTCTGCAAATTTTTTTAACTTGGCCGAAAGTTTTAAAAGCTCAATTCACCTTCCCTCAGAGCTACCATCAGTTAGGGACTAACAATTCGTATAACAGTGGGCTTCACTTATTACTCTTAATTACCTATATATTTAACTCGTTAAGTGATCTTAGAATAGCTAACATCTTCCACAACATAGTTGCTGAGGGACAGTCTACAACCAGACCCCCATTTACCATGGAACCAATTAAGGGTACTGAAAGATATGAATGCAGAATTTTATGATTGCCATAGATTACTAATTATGGCTTATTATTAACAATGGTAAAGTTGTCCTCAACCTAAAAGACAAATATATGATCAAGGACATACGGGTAGTAGAACATGATGCTAAGGCAAAGAATTGCCTTTACTATGCCTAGTTCTCTTTAGAGTTTGAGAAAATTTCCTCATGTGACTCAGCAAAGGAAATATGGGATAAACTATAAGTAGCACATAAAGGAACAAATCAAGTCAAAGAGACAAAGATTAATAACCTTGTGTAAAAGTATGAGTCCTTCAATATGAAAGATTCAAAAATTATTTCTGTCATGTTTTGCAGGTTTCAAAAGATCACAAATGGTCTGAAAAGCATGGGAAAGAAGTGTGAAGAACCCAAACTTGTCAAGAAGATCTTGAGATCTCTACCTATGCAAATCGATGACTAAGGTTACAGCTATCCAGGAAGCTAAAGACTTAGATAAGATGACCATGGAAGACTTCCTGGGTTCCCTCATGACCCATGAGATATTGATGAAGCAAAAGGTTCTAGACAAACCAAAATGAAAAAGGGAAAATGCATTGAGAGTAGAATCAAATGATGATAAATCTCAAAATGAAGCATCCACCAGCAAAGAAGAAGATAAAGATAGGGCGATGATCACAAGATGATTCAGGACCATGTTAAAGAACCAAAAATTTGGAAGCAGTTCAAGAAGTAATCTGAAAAGCAAGGAAAAAAAGGAAAGATGTCCCAATTTGCTATACAGCAAATCGGGACATATGAAGTGTGACTATCTTGAGCTAGAGAAAAAGCAAGGAGATCAACAGAAGAAGAATTACAACTAATATTTTGACAAGAGAAGTAAAAACAACAACAACTACTATTTCAGAAGCAACAAGAAATTTGAGAAGAAGAAGAAAACACTAGCTGCATGGGAGATGCTGGAGAACATAATGCAAGAAAGCTTTAGTGAAGTTGAAGAAGAACACAAAGTACAATTCAACATCCTCTCACCTAAAAGAGATAAGAAGGAGCACTATATAGGAATCAACTTCAGGTTCATCCAAGAAGATGAGGAAAATGTTGGATCCCAAAGGGTGGCTTAACCCAAGAGGGGAAGGGATGGATTGAGTTTATGAAAATTATTTGTTTAACCCTTATAAGATTATTTTTCCTTTTTTGTGCTCATGTGCTTTGTAATATAAACTAAGTGATAAAACATTAAAAAGCAAAACACCAAGTAAACAATAACATACACAAACAACATGATCTTTATAGTGGTTTGGGAACCCCATCTCTAAATCTACTCTTCCAAGAGCACACACTCATTGTGTCGTAGGTTCCACTATATCTCATATAATGGAAATACAATAGTGCTCCTAGCACTCTTCTAGATTCCATCTCTGGGGAGCATAAACATAGTGTTCCCACTACTCTTTTGGTTTACATGAGCTCACCAGAAAATTCACTGATTTTAAAGATCACCAACAAACTTGATGGTTTTCTAGAGATTACCAACAACTCGTTGGTTTTCAGATTAACAAGAAAACTTGTACACTTTTACAATGTATTATAATGAAGCATAGGGGAAGATATGATCTTGCTCTAACGACATAGAAAGATCTTCCCAAAATATAAACTCAATGGCCATATAGATATGTAGATTGAAGCTCATGAAAGATAGATGATAGTTTAAGCTCTTAGCCATGAATGGAAGGATTTGCTTAAGGTTAAGCTCATTTGAAATATCTTCCTTTACCACCTTTGAATTGTTCTACCTTTTCTCCTTAAATAGCTTCCAAAAAATTTCAATTATTGGAGAAGATGGGCTCCGTTGAATGTAGAAACGAGAGAGCAATGAATAAATAAGACCATTGGGATTTCTGCCATTGGAGACCATGCCTTTCTGATTTTTCTCGAGCTGCTGCATCACCATTCTTTTATAAAAAGGAAGATAAGCTATTATTGAAATATCTTTTCTCACTTTGACTTGACGCAACCTGAAAGCTTGCAGCCCCACTTATTGCCAAAAATGGTGACCGTGACGAGTTTATATAATAAAAATATGGATGTAGATTGTCATTTAGATGCAAGTCACATGAATCAATTTTCCTCTTAACAAGCCATGGCCTCTCTCTGTCTGCATTTGTCTATCATAAGTTGCAGATGAATTCTCCTTTTAGTTTGTCTGTCAGTTGATCCTTTCTAAAAGTAATTTGTCTGTTATAAGTAACAGATAAACTCTAAATGGTGTAGACGAAGTCAAACTAATTAGTAGACAAATCCTACTTTGTCTAGAAGAATTCCACTAGTAGATTTGTCTTTTAGTTGAACCTTCATGGATGTGCTTTGTCTGTTATAAATAATAGATGAAGTCTAGGTGGCACAAACGAAGTCGTTCATCTCTATGAATAGGTGAAGTGTAATGTTCTTCTTTTGTTCCATGTTTGTCTATTGGAAGTGATAGATGAATTTTGCTTTATCTTGCACGAATAGTTGAAATGTATTAATCATCTGATGTAAGTGATAGATGAACTGCTTTACTTTGTCTTGGATGAATTACTTTGCACTTCATCATAAGTTTGTCTATAGTAAACTTGTAGATGAATGTGCCTTTGTTTATTGAAGTTCATTTGTCCAAGCAGCTTTTTGTCTATGTAGCTTCTTCTATACTCACTGTGAAACTTCTACTTTATCTTCTACTTTGTCTATCACTTTGTCTAAAGTAAGTTACAAATAAATTTGAGCTCTCCATTTGTTCTACATTCTTTGAGGAGTTTGCTTCTATAACTTCTTGCTTTCTTCATTCTTGATTTATCTATCTTAGCTCAGTTGAAGTTGCACTTCTTTGTCTATTCATCTTGCCTTTTTGTCTTCAAACAAATCTAGTCTTCTAAATTTGTTGGTCAGAGAAAGTTTTCTTCACTTTGTGCATGATTGTTTGGGCAGTTGTTCCTTCTTTCTTCATTTATTCAAGTTTTCAATTAGATTGCTTCTTCTTACTTTGTTTCAGACAAATTTTTTCTAGTTGGTGTGGATAGTTCAAATTTCTTGAATAACTTTATGCTCTTTGATCATGGCTTTATCTTCACCTGCTTCTATTTTGCATTTGTCTGTGGAAGTTTTCTCTTAGACAATGCAACCTTTCTTGTTACTTGACTTCAAAGCTTCTACTTTCCTCTTCTTCTTCTTATTCTTCCATGCCCTTTAGCAGTTTGATCCATTTTTAGAATATAGTAGATAATTGTGGTAGTTTGTTGTAGATAATTTTAATATTACTCTTAAAAGTTTTCTACACTTGCTACGTTGTTAGCTTTCAGATTTATTATCATAATGTATTTTATCCTCATGCGATTTTAACATGTTATAGAGCGAGGATAATATACATCTTTATTTAAGTACATAATGTGAAAGCTTAATATAGTATGGTGCAAATTATGATTCAACAAATTTATGCATTAAAGATAATTAAGATTAAGCACACCATAAAACAAAGGATGTATGTTTGTATAATTAAGAATTCATGATTATGTATTGATTAATGTTTAGTAAATCTTGATTATGCAAATGTTTGTAAATTTAAGCATACATATTTCTTTTCTTAATACAAGTATCATTATCATCAAAATCATATATGGTAATATTTAGAAACTTTGAGAACTTGTTATTAGGAATTTTCTTTTAATCTCCCCCTGAATATCTAACTTATATAATCCTGTAGAGTTCAATTCTCTTGTCACTCTCCCCCTACTCATATTTTTCTTGCCCCCCTTTTTGTTAGAATAAAAAAATTTCTCTCCCCCTTAATTACATTTCTCTTTATTCTTCTCCCTCTATTTTATTGAGCCCTGGAATATTGTTCTCTCACTTCTATTATTTAGAGCCTTTATATATATATATATATATATCAACACAAAATTTTCTCTTCCCTTGTTGGTTATAATTATATAATTTTCTCTTCCTTTTATCATCATGAAATGATTTTGTTTTAATGTAATGATCAGATCCATGTTGATTATAATTGCAATATGTAAACATCTTTTAAGCTTTTGGACAATTAAGATAATAAGTTTTTATCACTGTAAGAGGCATATTTATGAAGAACAATAATTAAACGTTGAACAATTAAGCATGTATTATTCATCAAAATCATACCTATATGCCAAATTAAAATGAATGAATTCATGCAAATGTGGTATCAATGCATGGTCGATTCTCTGTTGGGTTCTTAATTTAGTGTGTGTCTTCTTTTGTTTTAATATCTAGCTGTCATTATTATTAGGAGAGGCGGTTGGGAGTATTAATGGCAAAGTTGACAGGTTGCTTGGGAAGTGGAGAAGCTCTCTTCATTCTCTTTTCTTGCGTAAAGAAGTTAGAGAGGAGATGACTTTTCAGTGCTTAGCAAGATAGTTATGGCATTGTTGAGTTCTTCTTCAAAGTTGACTCAAGGTGAGGATATTGATGTAGCTTTTAGACTATAGAAAGGTGCTTGATTCTTCAAGAGAAAATCAAGCAACTGAAGGCTAACTTGGTTTCTATTAGGAGTAATACTTATCATTTTATGCATCTCGACCAAGAACTCCATAACTTATATGAAGACCATAGAGCACATTAAGCATTTGGAGGTGGAGTTGGCCAAGGCTCATTAGAGGGTTGATGAATTACAAGCAGTTATTAATGTTTTGATTGACTAAATAGTTGTATTTTCTTTTTTGTCATTTAGTGATTGAACCTTTTATCTGTAATATTGTGAATATTTGTATTCGCATTTGTAGTTTAGAATTTTCTAATCTTTTATAAAGTTTTATGCTTAGTGATTTATGCCTTATATTTCATAAGATCATTCTTATACTATTTTAAGCATTGGATATGTGATTTTTAACATAGTTTATTCATAGTTGTCCAAATACATGATCCTATTGGGTCTTATTTGGTTGTCTAAGGGATGTGGATCTATTTCTTATTTGTGCTGCCAATCTATTTCTTCTATTATTTTTACTATTGAACATATACTCTTAAAAAAGCTTGATTTTGATGATGAACATTCTTAACTAACCTTGTTTTGATGATGAGCAAAGATATGAGTGAAATATTAAGGTACTAACAATTCATTCTCAAGCATTTTGTAGAAATATTTTCCAATACTTAACTTGAGAATAATCTTCAAGATGATTGAATCATAAGGACTTTTCATGGGTTGTAATGGGGTTTAGGGTAAAGGTGAGAAATATTTGGACATGTAGCTCAAAA
>JAYJMB010001096.1:0-61455 GCA_036873735.1 Pouteria campechiana
TTACTATTTAAATCTTAGCAACCCATGTAGCTCGGATAGTTAGAATCACTTTCAATAAAAGTAGGGGTCAAGAGTTTGAGATCAGAATTGTGAGATTTTGTTAAAGTTAAAATTTTCCTTCTCACTTTTAAACCTTGGGACACAGAAGAGGATAAGCCTTATCCTTATCTCCCTTATCACATTAATTACAAATTTTTATATAATGGAGGAAGAAAATCCCAGTTAAGTTACAAGTAAAGAGAGTTTTTCCTTTTTAAGCAACTAGGGTTTCAAAATCATAGAGAAACCTTTTGCTACAATTCGAAAGAGACAAAAGAAAAGGGAAAGGGGAGAAAAAAGACAAAGCTGCTATAGGAGATACTTAATCAAGAAAAGCAAGTTACAATTTTATTTATTTGATCTTCAAATCTATATGTGGAAAGATACTTTGCATTACTTAGATTCTGTAAAACTAAATGCAGAAAGAATGAATGCATGAGCTAGATCTTTTGCTTTAATACATTAGATTTTGCATGCATTAATTTTTATTAATTACGGCCAGATTATAAAGTTTAGTGGAATCACAGTCAAAGGTTGAGATTTTACTTCCCTAGATTAGAGGCTGTGATCCACTAAACTGGTCAGATGATTACTAGAGATATTTGCCCAATAGATGTTAAAACAAATTGGGTCAAAATAATAAAATATTAAGAGAAATTACATGCTCTAGTACATTGTGTAGATTTTTTTGTTAACACATGTACTAAGATTGTTTTTTGCTTACTAAGTTTTTATACTTACCCTCTTGTGTTTCCTCTTACAAATGGTCTATCTCAAGAAAAGTAAGGGTTTTGATGGAAGATTGCTGGATTTAGAGATTTTTAATTATCTTATTTTAATTGGATTTATTTGAGATGAGTTGAATAATGTTTCATCACAAATATGTTAGAATTTTCTTTGGTTTAGATGTAATAAACTTATTTAAAAATTTTATAATTACATTTCTTTTTTCCTTCCACTATTTGTATGTTATTGCTTTGTCGTGATGCATTTAATCATTTAAGTGTGGTAGATCTTAGAAAAACCTGTCATACTGCTAGCATGGTATTGCCATCATGGGGTAGGTTGTCACAGTTGGTATCAGAGCAAACTTATACTAAAAAGGAATGAATTTAATGTAAAAGTAACATGACAACATAATCTAAAAGATATTGTGAATAGTGGACCAGATTTTCTTAATGATTGTCATTTTCTTTTTCCTATATTTGTACAAAGAAGGGATGTAGAGTATTAATAGACATTATCTTTTGTACAAATCAAATGAATTTAGCACAATAACAACAATGGGAGGAGACTGCCACTAGTCATCCCAACCAGTCAATGGTTGAGCCAGCTACTTCTAAGGCTAAGAAACAAAAGCTCTCATACTGACAGGTAGGGTGAATTAATATTAGGTTGCCTTAGATGTTATGTGATAAAAGTTTATGAAACAATTTAGAATATTAAACAGAAAGCTTGATAGCATTGCAGAATAATCAGAAGCAACTGCTTCAAGTATCTCACCATCTCAACCACCTAGAGTTGTGCTAAAAAAACCAAGAGAGGTGCAAAGAGAAGCAAAAGCAGAAGAGCTGGTGGGTTTAGCAGCAGATCTAGATACAATTGTTAATCCACCAGCTAGAGAAAATACTCTAAGACAAGGTGAGAGAGGAAACAGACAGGTAAAGGAATAGAATGTACATGATGATGTGGTAGAGATTTAGACCACAATAATAGTACCACTAGCGGAAGTAAGAATGAGAACAAAGGCATCAACAAACAAAGACGAAGCTAATAGAAGGGTCATGACAGATTTTTACTGACTAAACCTTCTAACTTTTGAGGGGGGAGATGGGATCACTGTCGAGAAGTGGCTCACAATAATAAATAAGATGTTCTCTTTCTTGGACAACACAGATAGTAAGAAGGTTAGATTGCAACCTTCCGATTAGAAGGAGATGCATACTTATGATGGAAATATGAAAGCAGAGTCTTCGAAAGCAAAGGAGAGGTTGTCACATGGGAAAATTTTTAGAGAGCCTTCTTAAAGAAATTCTTCTCATTAATAGCCAGAGCAGAGAAGGCCCGAGAGTTTGCGAATTTGAAGCAAGGATAGATGTCAGTTATGGAGTATGAGCGAAATTTTTTTGCTTTGGTGCATTTTACGCCAGACATTTTAGCCAATGATGAGACCCGCAAACAGAAGTTGGAAAAAGGCATGTCCGATAGTATTAGCTCCAAAGTACTATCAGCATGGTGTCAGACCTCTAGGATGACAATGGAGAGAGCTCTAGAGGTAGAGAAAGAGTTAGAAGAAACTATCAGAATCATTGAAAAATGTTAGCCCTCGATCAATAAAGAAGAACCACCATTCAAGAAACAGGTAGTATCACGCTCGAGTCATTCATCCAAGTCATCGGGGACATTTAAGAGCAAGAACTAGTGTTTTTCCAAGTAGTGGGTCAAAAAATGTGAGACATGTTAGAGATATCATTCTGGATAATGCAATTACCAGAAAGGAGGCTGTTTTAAATGTGAATGAAAAGATCACCATGACAAAGACTGCACTGTTAGGTTCAGATGCTACTTATGCAAACAACTGAGATATGTTGTTGGAAACTGCCCCACTAAGGAAGAGATGTGAGGCCAATAGTCACAGTAGAGTCAAGAGAGACGTCCGATAGGGAGACTTGCAGGACAGAGGCATAAAGAGAGAATGAAAACCACAGTCTTTGCCATGGATCAAGAGCAGGCCAGAGCCCCGATAGGTACTATAATTGGCATTGTTTGTATTACTAATTTATTTGCTCGTACTTTATTTGATACTGGGGCAGATAGATCATTTATTGCTTTTGAGTTTGTTAGATAATACAAATTAGAGACTGGAAAACTAAACAACGAGATGTTAATTGTATCACCTATGGGTGATAATTTAACCACGGATTAGGTATGTTCACCCTATTCTATAAAATAAAAAAGTTAATCATACCCTGTAACCTTATTGTTATGCCAGTAAAAGACCTAGATGTGATTTCAGGAATTGATTAGATGAGTAAATGGGTAGAGAGCATAAATTGCATAGAGAGAAAAATTAAAATTAGATCAAGTGATCAGACAAAAGTAGTTTTTGAAGGAAATTGAAGAAAGATACCATAATTAGTTTTTGCACTGTGTTCAAATAAGATGCTAAGACAAGGCAGCTAAGGATATTTGATAGCAATGTTATCAATAGAAGAAAAAAGCTTAGCTCTAAAAGATATATCAGTGGTATGTGAATATCCTGATGTATTTCCAAAAAATTATTAGAGTTACCATCAGATAAGGAGATAAAGTTCACTATTGATCTAGTCCTTGAGATAGGTCAAATCTCCAAAGCTCTATACAGAATGACTCCAACCGAGCTAAAAGAATTAAGGTAACAATTACAAGAATTGTTAGATTTGAGTTACATTCGCTCGAGTGTGTTGGAAGACAGACTTACTATCCAGCTATCACCAATTAAGGATCAAAGATAGTGAAATACCTAAGACAATATTCCATACTCGGTACGAACATTATAAATTTTTGTTGATGTCATTCGGGTTAATGAATGCTTAGGCTACATTTATAGTTTGATGAACCGAGTATTTTGTCAATTTTTAGATAGATGTATGGTAATATTTATAAATAATATTTTAGTTTATTCCAATAGTAAAGAAGATCATGTTGTTCAAATAAGAGAGATACTCTGGATTCTCAGAAAAAACAGATTATATACTAAATTCAAGAAGTATGAATTTTGGCTAGAGAGTATTGCCTTCTTAGAACATGTAATTTGTGAAGCTAAAGTATTGGTAAATCCTAAGAAGATTGAAACTATGGTCAGTTGGGAAAGGCCGACTATAGTAATAAAAGTACGCAGTTTCCTGAGGATGACTGAGTAGTACAGAAAATTTGTAGAAAACTTTTCATTTATTGCAGTGCTTTTAACAAGACTAACACACAAGAAAGTCAAATTTATGTGGACAGATAAGTGTGAGAGAAGTTTTCAAGAGTTGAAGAGGTGGTTGACAATAACCTTTATTTTAGCTTTGCCAGATAACAAAGGCAATTTTGTCATTTATAGTGACGCCTCTAAAAAGGGTGTACTTATGCAGCATGACAAAGTAATAGCATATGCTTCATGCCAGTTGAAAACACATGAGTAGAATTATCCTGTGCATTATCTAGAGCTTGCAGCATTAGTGTTTGACCTAAAGATTTGGAGACACTACCTGTAAGAAGAGAAGACAGAAATCTTCACAGATCATCAGAGTTTAAAGTACATCCTTTCTCAAAAAGAGTTGAATTTGAAACAGAAAAGATAACTAGAATTATTGAAAGATTACAATGCCACTATTCAATATCATCCTGGTAGAGCTAATGTAGTGGCAGATGCCCTGAGTTGTAAATCTTGTACTAGTGTGGCAAGATTATTTACAAAGCAAGGGGAGTTGATTAGACAGATGAGAGAACTAAAATTGAAAGTGATAACTTCAGCAGAGAAAAGTCAACTTAGTGTGTTAAAAATAAGATCTACATTGCTAGAGAGAATCCAAAAAAATAAGAAACAAAATCCATTTGTCCAAGAAATTTGTGACAAATTGGATAGAGGAGAAACTGCTGATTTCAGATATAGGGCGGATGGAATAACAAGACAAAAGTCATTATGCCGAGCTATGTCAACCTCCGAAGAGAAATCATGGAAGATGATCACTAATCAAAGTTCTCAATACATCTAGGAAGTACAAAGATGTATAAAGATCTGAGAGAAAGATATTGGTAGAATAACAAGAAGAGAGAGATAGTTCAATTTGTGACATAATATTTGGTGTGTCAACAGGTTAAAGTTGACCATCAAAGACAGACAGGCCTATTAAGACTCTTAGATATCCCAAAGTAGAAGTGGGATAAGATCATAACGAATTTTATTATAGCTTTACTTAGAACAATAACAAACTTTGATGCAATATGGGTCGTGGTGGATAAACTTACAAAATTTGCACACTTCTTACCATATCGCAAGAAATTCAGCATGGAACAAATAATAGAATTATACCTAAAGGAGATTGTTAGATTCTATGAGGTATCATTTTTCATTATATCAAATAAAGATCCCAAATCCGTGTCCAAGTTTTGGCAGAAGTTGCAAGAAGCAACGGGAATAGAATTGTATCACAGTTCTACATATTACCCCTAGAGTGATTGTCGATCAGAAAAGACCATCCAAACATTGGAAGATATGTTGAGAACGTATGCTCTAGATTTTGGGGGAACCTAGGATAAACACATACCAATGACAGAGCTCACTTGTAATAATAGTTATCAAGCAAGTATTGGAATGACCCCATTTGAAGCACTACATGGGAAAAGATGTCGCACACCAATATTTTGGGATGAAGTTGGTGAACAAAAATTATTCTCACTTGAGATGATCCAATAGGTTGCAAAAGTGATTTGAGTGATCAGAGAACGTCTTATAATTACTCAAGACAGACAAAAAGTATGCAAATGGAAAATGCAAAAATCTTCAGTTTATTATTGGAGAATATGTATTTTGGAAGGTATCGCCCACGTGTGGTGTTGTAAGATTCTAGGTCAAAGGAAAATTAAGTCTTAGATTTATTAGACCCTTTGAGATCCTAGAGAACATTGGTGGAACTGCCTACTAGTTAGCGTTTCCACCATCATTAGCTGGAGTACATGATATATTTCATATCTCTTAATTAAGAAGTATGTCTTAGATCCAACTCATATAATACATGCAGAGCAGTATCACGTAGAGAATGATCTAATATATCAAGAGTAGCCCTTACAGATTCTCAATAAGAGAGAAATTCAGAAGAAAAGAAAGATTATTCGCCATGTTCTGGTCTAGTGGAATAACCACAATGAGAGTGAGGGCACTTAAGAATAAAAAGAAGACATGCAATAACTCTTTCCAGAATTATTATTTTTCATGTAAGGGTTAAGTTTAGAACGAAACTTGTTTTAAAAGAGGGAGAATGTAATAACCTGTAACAAAATAATTAATGTAATTTATCTTTTTGTGTTGATGTGACAAAAGTTGAATTTTTGACCATTGACATTTGATCATAAATTTTTGAGATATAAAAGATTTATTTATTATTTAAATCTTAGCAACCCGTGTAGCTCAGATGGTTAGAACCACAATCAATAAAAGTAGAAGTCGAGAGTTCACGTTCAGAATTGTGAAATTTGGTTAAAGTTAATTTTTTCCTTCTGACTTTTGAAATGTGAAACTCATAAGAGGATAAGCCTTATCCTTATCTCCCTTATCACATCAGTTGCAAATTATTATGTAATAGAGGGAGAGAATCCCAGTTAAGTTATGAGCAAAGGGA
The DNA here is from genome assembly GCA_036873735.1 of Pouteria campechiana. Lineage (NCBI taxonomy): Eukaryota > Viridiplantae > Streptophyta > Magnoliopsida > Ericales > Sapotaceae > Pouteria > Pouteria campechiana. The sequence continues at coordinate 6,402 of JAYJMB010001096.1, forward strand.
GTTTTTCTTTTTAAGAAACTAGGGTTTCAAAACCATAAAGAAACCTTTTCCTACAATTCGAAAGAGAAGAAGGAAAAGGGAAAGAGGAGAAAGGAGATAGAGCTGCTGTGGGAGATCCTTGATCAAGAATAGCAAATTGTAATTTTATTTATTTGATCTTCTAATCTATAAGTAGAAAGATACTTTGCATTATTTAGTTTCTATAAAAATTAATGCAAAAAGAATGAATGCATGATCTAGATCTTTTGGTTTAATGTATTAGATTTTGCATGCATTAATTTTTATTAATGCATAGATTTATTTAAGAGAGCATATTAATTAGATTTGTATGAATTAATATGCTAGATTAATGGAGGTTTGAATACATGAGTTAGATAAAAGAAATTTATGCATTAGATTAACAAACCTTAGATATGATTGGAATGCATGTATGATCATGCGGTTGAATGTGTTTGATTAGACATATGCAGATGGGAGTGCATATAGTAAATGTTTTGATTGAAACACATACGTATTGTTTAGATTCCAATGCAACGCTAGAATAAATTGCATGAGATTTTATGTATTGAGTCAGATGGGAAAACACTTTTTATTTTTTACAATTTATGGACGCATGCTGTGTTTGCTTTGGGTTGGAATTCGTTCCGTGTTGCTATAGTGATTGTATGCAAGTACATATAAAGAAAAATAAAGAGGTTTTTCATGAGATTAAAGAAGCATGAAAAGATTGTCATAAGCATGGCTTATGTATAAATCTGATTGGTTGGATTTTCGTAGTATAGATGACATAATCTAGCATATTAAGTGGTAAATTATTATTGCTATGAATGAGATGGATTATTGTTGATCATTAGAACATTAACTCCATCAGATTTTACCATTTGAGACCTTGATTTAGATTGCATGCATAAATAAAGTTGGACCCTATAAATTTTTGTGCATGACATTGTTAATCAAGAGAAACCAATTTCTAGAATTTTAGAAAATTAAAAAATTTCAAAAAATCAGAATTTCATGAAAATCGAGATGGTAGAAATCTGGATGGAACATGGTCCCAACGTCCTTGGGATTTTTTCCTAACGCCCCAGCCCATTTTGCTTTGTTCAGCGGCTGGGAGGAGACGCCTGGGTCGGTTAGGCCTAGTCCAGTGCCTCTGCTAGCCCTTTCTAGCGAGATGGCCTAGAACCAGGCCAGAAGCCCAGCACCAGATGTGACCCAGGCTAAACGAGCCGATGCCAGAAGCCCACACGCCAGAGCCAAGCCCAGCGCCAGAAGCCTAGGAGCGAGCCAAGCCTAGTGCTAGAGCCCAGGCGGGATTACCAGCGGTGGTCAAACGAACGGCCGGATTTCGTCCCTTCGTTTTGGGACCTCCCAATTTCCTTTTTAGACGATCATATAGTCAATTTTAGGATTTTTGGACTTTCCAGATACACTAAATGGGTCAAAATTTTTAAATTATGGCTAGATCATAAAGTTTAATAGAATCACAACCAAAGATTGAGATTTTACTTACCTAGATTAGAGGTTGTGGTCCACCAAACTGTTCAGATAATTGCTAGAGATATTTGCCTAATAGATGTTAAAACAAATTAGGTAAAAAAAATAAAATATTAAGAGGAATTATATGCTCTAGTACGTTTTGTAGATTTCTTGTTAACACATATACTAAGATTATTTTCTACTTACTGAGTTCTTATACTCAACCTCTTGTGTTTCCTCTTACAGAGGTCCATCTCAAGAAAAGTAAGGATTTTGATAGAAGATTACTGAATTTAGAGACTTTTAATTATTTTATTTTAATTGAATTTGTTTGAGATGTGTTAAATAGTATTTTGTCACAGACATGTTAGAATTTCTTTTAGTTTGTATGTAATAAATTTATTTAAAATTCTTTTTTTCTTTTCACTATTTGTCTGTTAGTGCTTTGTCATGATGCATTTAATCATTCAAGAATGATAGATCTTAGAAAAACTCATCATACTTCTAGCATGACATTACCATCCTAGGGTAGGTCGTCACAAGTGTCTCCAACATATAGCTAATATAAAATTGTATAGTTTATGATAATAAACAATCAAAAGTTTTGGTTGCATTAATAAAGTAAATTAAAATCATTAAGGCTATTTATTTTACCCCTGAATAAGAAATTGCATTGTCATAATGCATGGTAGGCATTTGTATAGATTTAGGTCGTCTACATTTCAAAAATTAAAGCCAATTTATAGTTTTAGATGGACCACATCAAAGAAAGTATATGAGCACAAACTTAGTAGCTGTTTTCAATATCAGCAAACTTAGGTGAAATAATGGCCTTGTGCGGTGCTCTTCCGCGGCGACAAGAACATGTCATCACATATTTTTAGAACACTAATTACTAACTCAGCCGTCTTAGCTCAGCCGGTAGAGCGCATGGCTTTTAACCATGTGGTCGTGGGTTCGATTCCCACAGACGGCGCAGCCTTTATCATTAAGTAATTTTAAGCTAATTAACGGTCCAGACTATGCTCACATAAATATCGTTTTGGATCATTATTGATTTTTTATCAGTGAGGACGTGTATGATGCAATTTCCTTCCTCCTTGCTAACAGAAGAGGCTTCAGGTCTATTTCCGTTCTCATTCATTTCCCGCCGTTTTGAAAGAGAGAATGGAAAATCCTTGTCCTTCCATGGAAAATATCCGAATCAAGCTGAATACAATCGCCCGCTGTCACGAGCAATCCAAAATCGCATTCCAGCAGCTCAAATCTCAGATGAAGATCGCCTTACTTGAAGTACAGCCTCCCCCCGCTCTCTCTTTCTCATGCGCAATTCATTCTCACTGAGTTTGAGTTGTAATCTCAGATTTCCAAACTCCTTCCGTCGATGAAAGATTTGAAATTTAGTAAATGGTTTCTGCTTGAAGGTTTAAATGAATCCGAGGTTTAGATACTCTTTTCATAGATATTCCAATTTTTTGCAGGAATTCTTCAGCATTTCTCTAGATTTCGATGTTTTGGGGGCGTTTGTTTCTTACAAGAAAAATCTAGATTTTTAAGCTTGTTCATGGAATTACCCCCAAATTCTCAACGTAACGAGATTTTGAAGTTTCGAACGTTTTCAGTTACTGAAGAAATTTTTATCGTTTCACTAGATTCCTGTCTGTTTCTATGAATTCCAGAATTTTGGAATTTGTCGCTTAGATATCCCGAAATCGTTCCGAAAAGTTGCCATTTTTTAATTTCCACTGGAATTTCCCCAACTTTTCTCTATTTTAGCCCGTTTCTGTCTTTTTCGAAATTGGTCTTTACATCTTCAAAACATTAACAGTTGCGATCTGATTTCTAATGATTACGGACGGAGAAGTGAATGGAAAATCTCATTTTTCCTTCTCTTCTTTTGAAATTTGCGAAAATTTTCCAAAATTGGAAGCTTAGTCGCATGAAAAGGTTCATATTACCGTGCCTTTTATGCTTTAGAAAAAGTTAATATTTTGGTGCTTTATCCACTTTGGAAACTCGGGAAACTTGCGCAGGCAGAAGAGGTGTTTGCGTCGCTCTCGGTTCCTTTGATGAGCCTGGTCGGCATCAAAACTGAAGAAATGGTGGAAGAAGGAAGATCCACCTGCATTCTTATCAACCCCCGTTTCCCGCATGTAACCCCCTGCATTCTTAAAACGTTTGCAGCCATTTTCACATCACTACATTAACCACGGTGCCCCATGGAATCATCGACTATCTCTTGTTTTTAGGAATCTCTGTGTCTTTGACGGTCGAATTCTCTGTTGCAGCATCACAAACAGAGCGCAGCGGGTCCTGAAGATGCTACAAGACATCGTCTCCTGAAAGCAAAGGTTGGCTGTCCTGTAAATCAGGCCCTCATGTCCGTGATCCCATGATCTAATAACAATTCCCGTAACAGATCTCAAGGAAATTCGTTAGTCTATCGTGGGTAGCTGCATATGGGGGAATGTTTCAAATAGGTATCAGAAGGGATTTGTGGTTGACCACGGGGCTGTGTGGGAAATGGCTGAATGACAAGCCTTCTTTGTGATTTCTATTACTGTTTATCCCCCAAAATGATTCTCATTCAGTAAGGCCTGCGCAAGCAGCTGGGTCAAAGCTGAAATTTGGCTCGTTAACTGTGTCCAGGCTAAAAATGCATGCTATATGTTATCAAGAGTTGATTTTAATCTGCAACTCTAAGCTAGCGTATTCAAGTATCAATTGCAGCAAATAGTCAAATTAGTCAACCTATCAGCTTTTACTGGGCCTTCTTTTTTCTTGTGCTAGCTTTGACTTAAATTGTCGGAACCTATGAAAATGTTCAGCTTTAATCTGTTTATTGTTAGATCATCATGTAAACAGATCATTTACATGAAGCAGAATTCCACAGTATGTCTTCAAAAAAGCTACTTTCAGGAGATTCTTAGAAAAGGGCTAATGGACCCAGCTTAGCTTAGCTGCCTGTAAACCGATCAGGCCAGCTTCTATATCTCTTCCACATCCATGCCATCTAATCTTTTGCTAATGGCATGCATTCTTCTCCTTTGACATAGGATAATAGTTACGCCTCTCTCGCAGCCAAGGAATGCCGAGAACTAGAGCAAAAGAAAAGACAGCAACTCCAACAGCTCGTCTTGCTACTCCGGCAGATCGAAACGGCGGTGAATTCTCACCACGACACCATCCTTGAGAGACTGGACGATTACCAACTCTCCCTCCGTGGGCTCTTCCAAAAGGCCACGGCCTACCTATCTTCCATACGCCGACCAGACCAGCTTCCCGACCCAACTCTCATTGCCGCATTCAAGCTCCTTCAGGCCACGTTCAAGCACATGGGCCTGACGCTGAGCTCGGTGGAGGATGATGTGGAGACACTGGTGCAAGCACTCGCGGAGAATATGTGCAAGCCGATGGAGAGCCACGTTCAGGGCCTGGTGGCTGAGGCAGAGGGAGGGCTGGGGAGGCGGCTAGTGGGGTTGGTGGAGGAGATGGAAAGGGCAGCAAGGGAGAGGGGAGCCATGGCGGAGGCTGCAGGAAAGAGGGCAAGGAAAGCGGAGGAAGCAGAGGCAGAGGCAGTGAAGAGACTAAAGAAATTCGAAGAGAAGATGAGAGGGATGAAGGAATTGGCTGGGCTGTTCACGGAAGTTAAGAGGCATGGAATAGAGGCTTCTGCCTCTGCTCGGAAGGTCAGCTCCATCTTCCCATGCATTTTGCTAGGCTCGCCTTCCTTTTGGATTTCCATGTCGAAAAGCTAATAACCTAACCTTGGTTTCGTCTCTTTGATGTAGCTGTTGGGAGCGGAGAAAGAAGAGAGCTGTGATGAGAAGCTACTGTGGGATATCTTGTGCCAGAAAAGACAAGTGGGGCCAACAGATCTGCACCCTCCACAACGCAAACCATCAGCCGCCTTCCACCATGCCGAATCCCAATACAAACGTTATCTGCATGGGGATGAAATCTCAACGTCAAGGAAGAACAGCTCGACGAATACGAGGTCGGTCATCGTCAGCCACAGGCCACGCACCCGGAGCTATTCCCGGATTCTGGCGCCGAAGATCCAGCATGCCAGTGTAGGGCCATCATTTTCGGCCGTTGATAAGCTGGTAAATGGGCATGATCAAGGCGGACTGTCTTCACCTTGGCCCAGTGGAGGTAAGAAGAAATCTTGATGTGATCATCCGATTCCGGTGCTAGTTTCATTAGTTTGGATGATGTGATGAAGATGTTGGATGATGCATTGGACCAAATGATTGCTGATAAATATGATCCACGGAATTTGGGTTGAAATTCAAAATCGCAGTGCCGATGGACCAGAAGTGGATTGAGATTTGGGAGCAATTTACATCTAAATCTTCTGTTAAAATGCTGCAACTATCTGTAGACAAGACCATTTTACAGGCCAAACCCAGCTCACGTGTGTTTGGCATTATTACCTTTAAACAAACACGGGGCTTGTTTGATCTTCTGTTAATTTATATGACTTAAGGCTTATTTACTCGAAATAACCCGTTTAAAAAAAGCAAATTATTTTTGAAAAAGCTTGTGAAAGGAGCCATAAAAGCATTCCCCTTCCGTATCACATTGACCCTTTATATAAAACCTTCAAGATCTTTTATATTTTGTGATGTGGTGGTGCGCACCGCACATTGTTGATGTGGCACACTGCCGCTTATCGCCAAGCATTGGAATAATCATTCGCTTAGCCTATGAAAGTTGCATTTTACGGCCATGAAATTAAATATCATATGAGAGATGCGGTTTGTTCACATGTCAAACATGGATGCATGTGCCTGCAATGGCCTCGTCTAATTGAAGTTGAAACTGGTGTAGCTTGCAGTTCATGACGCCCATGATGCTTCATTTATCTAGTTTAGTTGAAAGAGGAAGGCTGAAAGAGTTGAAAACCCCAAATGTAGTTTTGTTACCAAAGATTAAGAGGCAACGCTTGCATGAGTGCTTTCGAGTTAAATAAACGATATTTCAGATTATAGATACTTCAAGCAATTAACTCTGGGCTTATTTTAGTTTTATAAAACATGACTGTTTACTTAACTTAAAATTTTAATTAGTTATCAGCTGATAAACTTTAGTTAAATGAATTAAATTCTATATGGGTTAAATATGTTAAATCTCACCATAGATCATGTTTATTACCACTTATCAAACTAAAATAATAGGTTCTGATTCTACAAGTAAACTCCATAGAGCTTTTTTATAGGGGTTCTCATGATATTTGTTGTAAAATTCTACCTTTGATACCATCAATTTAATTAAAATACCCTTGACACTGCCAATTTAACTAAACTAATTGGAATCGTTTCAATTTATACTACAATATGAAAATATATAAATTTATGTATAAAAATGCAAAAATCAACTAAATTAATTCACTCGAATATTAAGGTCTTATCAAATTCTACACAATCACCCGTTCACATGAAAAGAACACTTTGAAAAGGTTTAAATGTTTAATGACATATTTTCAAGTCTTAATAGGAGAGGAAGAATTTTAATGAATTCTACTCATTCTCCAGTGATTTCAATTTATGGCCTATCTGATTTTTTTTAATTAAAATAGACTTTAAAATTAAAACCAAAATAATCAGGTGCTAAAGATGATAATCAGTTTAGAACTCAGAAAACGCATTACAGGGGTCGGGTCCCATTACAAACAGGCACAAACACGTAACCCAGAGAAAAGCGACAGATAGCAGCGGCACGGCAACGGCAGAGACGGCGGAGAGCCACAAGCCGCGAAGAAAGGAGGTGAGTCCTTGTTCCCCTCGATCGGAATGCTTGTCCGGGAATACATGCCTTGTTTTTCAACTGTCACGATTCCTTGTTTTTAATCGAATTGCTGGTTCATACCAATCTTCATTGTTGGTTGGAAGATGACAATGGAAGACTATATTTCTTCCTTAGCTTAAGTTTCATCTCATCCCAGTGAATTACTGGAAGCGGACCCAGCCTAAGCACGCATTGTTTTTCAATGCCATTAAACCTAGGGCTTTTATGTCGGTGGTGGATAGTGGGAATGGAAGGTTTGGAACAACGGAAGGTAGGAGATGTAATGAGTGGGGTTTTTGGTGGAGTCACGTTGATTCAAGGACTCATCCAATATTCTTCTAGCAATGACACCTGCAAACGCTAGGATTAGCTGAGAATTTCAAAGAAAATTTTGTTCAATTTGCTTCCACAATGTTGCAGCATTTTATTTCTGATTTTTTATTTTCCTAAATCTTCAGTTGAGTTTGATTCCTATCAGCTATGAATTTCAAGATATCACTAGGTCTTTGGTGCTGTTGTGCTGTTACATAACTGTAGCGTCTAAACTACTACCCAAAGAAAATTTTGTTCAACCTGCTTCCACAATGTGTACAACATTTTATTTCGGATTTTTATTTTTCTAAATCTTCAGTTGAGCCTGATTCCTATCAGCTATGAATTTCAAGATATCACCAGGTGTTTGGTGCTGTTGTACTATTACATAAATGTAGCGTCTCAACTACTGCCCCTGTTAGTGATTGCTCTGGGTCTTCCAGTCCCATTTTTGTCTATCATCTTTCTGTCCTTGAAATTTCCTTTCTTTTCTTTTCTTTTCTTTTCTTTTTCTAGCTATTTTCTCTCTTAAGGGTGTGCTTGGATTGAGGAAAAGAGGTGGGTAAAAAAGGACTATGAAGAAGTGGGGGACAAGTAAGGAAAATGATGTAATGTAATAGGAGATAATGACTAGAAATAAACTAAATAAAAATTAAATAAATAAGGTTTTTGTTTGAAAAGATGGGATATAATGATTGAAACTATAGATAATAATGAGAAAAAATATTTGTAAAGTAGTTAAGATGCCAAAACACATCAAAAGGTGTGAAAGCGGTGGAACACATTTCCACTTTTTTTCCCCATTACTAAGCACACCCTAAGTGAAATTTAAGGCTATCTCAATGGAGGAATATATCTTTCGATGCTGATAAGTTGAACATTTTTCTCTCTTTTAAATTTTGATTTGTATTCCAATTTGAAATATTGGATTTTTGGATATCTTGTAGGTTTTGTTTCCATCATGACTAAAAAAGTAATGGATGTTCCCCCGAAGGGTGGGTTTAGCTTCGATTTATGTAGAAGAAATGAAATGCTTCTAAAGAAAGGTGTTCAAGCTCCCTGTTTCCTAAAGACAGGAACCACTATTGTCGGTATAGTTTTCCAGGTAAATTTTTGTTTTGTCCATATGCAAATAGGCAGTTCCTGTCATATGTACATATTTATTTGTTTTATTCATATTTCTCTTTCTCTGTATTAAGATAATACTATAAAACTCAAGTTATGTGGTAAAAACACTTAATTTTGCAGCCTCATGTTTTTCTTGTTGTGGTCCATATTGTTGAATAAATATCATTTTATTCATTTGCAATGGTGGTTACAAGAATTCATATGCCAGACATCAGTCAGCAGCAAGAATCCAACACATGTTTGTCGTCTTATAGTTCAGGGATTCATTGATGATCTAATGGTTCTGAAATTTGAAAATTTAATTAATCAATTTTGAAATTTGTTTCCACTGGAGTTTAATATGCTGTTAATTTTGTAGATTTTTGATGCTACCATCCACACCACAATCCCATGCTTCATTTTTTGTCATAGACTCATAACATCTGAGACTCTCATTCCATTTGCATTTTGTACATTTAGTCAAGGTTGTATTTTACTTTGGCCACCATATTGCAGATGAGTGACAGCTGTAAATGCCTTTTAACTATTCAAAAAGCTGCTCCAAATGTTCAAGTTTTACTTATTTTTAATTCGCTAAGTTAGATGCATTTTTTTCCTTGGACAGCTGTGCTAATATTGTTGAAATAAAGAGGAACAAAATTGCCGTAGAAAGGGTGAAATTGCAGGTAAAACAGTATCTGCACATCTGCAAGTAGATATCCCACAAGTTGAGGAAAAGGATCTAATGGAAGTTGCTGATCTTCTCCTGTATGCTTGGGCATTAGAAGAAGAAATCAAGCACATGCATTACTTGGGAAAGGTAGCTCAACCAAGTTTTGAGACCACCTAAGGACAAGTACCTGATTTTCAAGCAGATAATTTTCACTCTATTCTTTACATGATAGCATCCTACGGATGCCTTCAGCTAGTTGACTAGAAGACAGCTGTAGGCCAAGACATTCTGATACAATCCCCATTCCATGGGAGCAAGTCAAAAAGGCTAGAGATGTAATAAATTCTCAGTGACCAAACCTCCCACTACCCTCTCCTGCGTTGAACTTTGGTGAATCTTGTGTTCAGGATAGAATTAATAGAGGTAGAAAAGAGATAAAAGAAATAGGAATGTGGGGTCTGGGGCATTTATGTCACCCAAATTGATATCCTTCCTCCCCTTGATGAATTTAATCATCTGCTTTTTAGTAACTTACTTTTAGACCTCAACCCTTCTTTCCAAGCTATTATATTGTCATTAGAAATTGAGACCTAGGAAGCTTCTCTAGTTAATCTGAATAGAATCTGGGCTACAGCTCTTTTGATTTATTTTACTAACATTCTTGGATGATGTCTAATTCTACATGAAGCCTTTTTTGGTTAAGAGTTTGTTGGTCTGTGGCTTATGATTCTGTATGTTCTTGCTGCCAAATTTTGTCTTCAGGATGGTGTTATTCTTGGTGCTGATACTAGAGCAACTGGAGGTCCTATTGTTTGTGATAAGAATTGTGAGAAGATTCATTATATGGCTCCAAACATCTACTGCTGTGGTGCAGGAACTGCAGCCGATACTGAAGCAGTAACAGGTATTTCTTTTAGTAAAGTACAATGCTTAGAGATGAGTCATTTTGGCTTATCTATCTATCTATCTATCTAGCAGTGATGTGATCTGATACATGCAGGTCCTAAATATGCATATCTTTTTTTATTTAACCTCTTTTCCTTTCCTTTCTATTTTAAAGCATTTTGATTTTGAACATGAGGGAATCCCAGGAAGTCCTTTAGAGCCTTTTGATTTGTCCAAAAGGGGGATAAAAATTTTTTTCCTTCCCCTTTTATTGGACCAGACATTTAGCTACTTCAACCTTACCTTTTTCACAGTTAAACATATCTTTTGCATCATCAATCCATTCTTTTCCGAAAAATAAAAGTTCTCTTGTCTTCATCCAATTCTTGATTAACATAATTTCCACTACTGCTGAAGTAATTTCCTCTCTTATACTGAGGTAAAGTTATATTTCCACTTATCCAAACGGGCTGTTTGTCTCAATCTTGGCCTGTCTTGTGGATCAGATAAAAAAAAGTTGAGATTCGATAATTTGATTTAGGATGCATCATTGTTGTTAAAAAAGAAAAGAAAAGAAAGGTTGGTAAACCTTCAAACTTGATACTTTCTTATTGTCTTTTTTGTTGAATTTCAATATAAGGGGACACAATTCACCAAATCATGCTTGATTTTTATTCTAAAGTTGGATGCCTCTATTGAACTTCAACAGATCAACCTGATGAATAGCCTTCTTATTAAAGAAGTGTACTCTGTCAAGTACATTCCAAGTCTAGATTCTTGCACGTCCCATTTCTGCACTTTCTGATATTTTCCATATTCCTTTTAGATAAAAAAAAAAGAAGAGATTAACATAGGCCCATATGGATTTTTGTGGCGCTGATATCAATGCAATGTATTCCTTCATATATGATTTCAGCTGGGCCTATGTTCATGATAGTCCTTATATTTAGAATCATGGTTTATAGTTGGAAGGGAGAAGGGGATTTTTAATGTACCTGATTTCCATGTTTTGTGATGCTGCAAACAATTCCTGTATTCCTGATGATCTGTTGTATGTTGGAAGCAATTCTGTTAATTATTGTCTTCTTTTTTTTTTTTTTTGGCTTAATTTCCAAAGAATGAAAATAGTATGACAACATGCATGAGGAAAACTGGAAAAGAACTACTTGATTGTTTTGTGGAAGTGGTTTTTTATGTTGCAACATATCCATTGCTATGCAAGATTAACCATCTGGAATACTGAAGGGTTGACCATTCTCAGAATGCTTTCAAAGGAAAATTTCTTCAACTTCTGTGAGCTCTGTTGCTCATCTGCATCCATGATTGTAATTTGTGAAGCACTCTTCTAAATTTTTCATGATTGTGCATTCTTGTATTTATTGGGAACTATCATGTTGATGTCTGTTGTAGCTGCATCACTGCTGGAATATGCTTTCAAGTACTTGGTCAACATTGACAACACCTGCAAGATTCACATTAATGCTGTTTTTTTTTTTTTTTTTTTTTCCTGTTTCATTTTCTCTAGATATGGTCAGCTCTCAGCTGCAGCTACATCATTATGCAACTGGGCGTGAATCAAGGGTCATTACCGCTCTTACCCTCTTGAAATCTCATCTTTTTAGGTTGTTCTACTTTTCTAGTCAACGAGAATTTCTGTTTTGACAATTGAGTTGTTTTTGTAGTGTTTTTTACACTAAAGATGAGAAGCTGACAAAATTTACCTCTTGGGCAGTTACCAAGGTTATGTTAGTGCTGCTCTCGTGCTAGGTGGCGTTGATGTCACTGGACCACATTTGCATACGGTGAGTCAAAAGCCCATATGCATCTGAAAATGCTTTCTTTATTATTATTTTTTAATTAGGCATTTATTCTGTGCAGATCTACCCTCATGGTTCAACTGACACTCTTCCATTTGCAACCATGGGTTCTGGTTCTCTTGCTGCAATGGCCATCTTTGAATCGAAATACAAGGAGGGCCTGACTGTAAGCTTTCTTCTTAGCTCCTTGGTCAATATTTGGTGGTGTTCTGGTTCTATCAATGAGAAAGAAAATAGGAGGTTGTAGTAAACAAGAGGGCTTGTGTAGAATCCTTTTCTATAACAGAATTTGGATGTGATAGTTGTTGACATATATTCATTAACAAAGGAACTTTGCTGAGTAACCTAATTCTTACTTTCATACCGAATGAGGGTTTTGGCTTGATGAGCTGTGTGAAAATCGCCACTAACTTCTTCTAATAGGAATAGCTGCAATCAGGGTATGTAGCATTTTTTTTTTCATTCTACTTTTGGTTCATATTTTTTTAGAAATCAATCCATTCATTTTCACCGCAGCTGATGGTATGTAATGGGATACTAGTGGGTCTCTTCTGGTAGTTTTCATGGACTCTTCTCGTTCCATAGTAAATTCTGATGATGTTGTTGATGGAAATTAGAAACATGTTCTTAAATACTGATGCATTAAGACAGAAAAAAGAATTTTTTTTTAAATAACAAGAAGAAAAAGAGAAACACATGAAGAAAGAGGGTTTTGAAATAGAAAAGAATCTCACAATGTTTCAAAAGATTTAACATAAGATGGTGGGGTTTCTTTTGCAGAGAGATGAAGGAATAAAGCTTGTATCTGAGGCAATATGCTCTGGAATTTTTAATGACTTGGGAAGTGGAAGCAATGTTGATGTCTGCGTAATAACCAAGGTACGTGCTTGATGAAGAAATTAGGCTGCTATTGTATTCAATATGAGCCTGTATTATCTCTTTAAAACCTTATTGTGCTTGTAGGGTCATACAGAGTACTTGAGAAATCACCTCTTGCCAAATCCTCGTACTTATGTCAGCTCAAAAGGCTATTCATTCACAAAGGGACACACTGGTTAGTAATCTAATGCACTTCTATTTACATCTTTTCAATAGGTGTGGAGGCATTGATAGTCCAGTGCCACATGATCTGTCGATGATGGGAACATGATTTTTCTGCTCTAGAAAGAATTCCCATATGCTTGTATCAGATACTTGCATGAACTGTTTAGAAACTGAGCATCTCTTTTTATTAAAAATATTTTGATGCAAAAACAATTAAAACAGAAAGAAAAGCAGCTCTCATTTGTATGTGCAAAATTGCTTATTTGCTTGCCAAATGGACACGATACGATGCTGTTTTAATTGGCATCTGGCTTTGTTTTAACTTCCAAGTACCCTCTGAACTCAAGCAAAGGACCAAAGTTTTGCTTTGCTGTCAGTTGTTCATGAGAGATGTCTAACTGACAGCTGTTGATTTACTGTTACAGAGGTTCTGTCCACCAAGATCACTCCATTGAAGGATAAAGTGGAGGTGATGGAAGGCGATGCCATGGAAGAGTAAGCTGATGTTTTAGTGAAAGAGGAGAGGATGGTTCCATATCGTGGGTCGATTGATTAATTCTATACTCAATTGTTCTCTCTTTAATATCATTTTTTCCTAGTTGGCCAGTGAAGAGAGAACGCCATATTCGATTGGATTTCCAGACGTACTGTATCAAATCAAAATTCATGGTATTGTTCTAAAATAGTTTTTTAAGATGCCAAGGTCCACTTACATTTTCAATTAAAGGCGTGATGGGCGACATGAAAGAGAATGAAATTTTTAGAAAAAAAAATTATTTCTCAAGGTTGATTTGAGATTAATTTTCATAAGAATCTCTCTATTAATTTTTTATCATCACCTGTATTTTCAATCATTACCGTTATTTATTTAAACCTTACTCACCTTATGAATGATGTTATTTTTTATATTATTGATATCATTTTTTCCCTTTAAATTTCATTTTATTCATTTTCATTCAACCAATTTGAAAATGGATTTAGAGGTACTGATTAAAACTGTAATTTTGAGTATGATAATTAGATTAAATTTAACTAAAACTGCATAGAGTCCTGCTTTTATAAAATTGGTTTCATCATAATGCGTTCGTTAAATTTTTTCATTTGGGCCTGCCTTGATAATTAAATTTAATTTAATTTGATTATTATATTTAACATCATTCATTTAATTATGATATTAAGAATTATTTTGATTGGAGTCTCACGTGGGTTGCACCTTTAAAAAAAAATACAAAATCATGTATAAAATATGAAAGTCACAAAGATTCATTTATTTAATATTCAAATATCGTGATAATTAATATAGTGATTTCTTTATATTGGATAAATATATGAAAATGTATAAATATTTAATTAAAAGCATGTAACAATCTAACAATTTTAATAAGTTAATATTTATCCTTAAGTGATCTCAATTTTTGTAACTCATCTAATTCTTCAGTTTAGTTTTCTAACTAAACAAACTATTCTAAAGCATCTGGGTGGAACCGATTCCATTAGAAGCATGACCGGATCATTTCTTTTATTGTATTATTAAAAGACTGCCCCAGCGTGAATTACGTGGACCAATTGGCGTTCGCCCGCGAACCCATCAGCTTTCCCATCTCCCAAAATTTACAACGACCTAGGAAAAATAAATAAAAATTCACCATTGTGGGAGCCAACCAACTCCAAACGGATCACATCCCACCCAACCGTGCCCTGGAGTGTAGAGCTGTCAACCAATGGGCTGCCTCTGTCCATACCCTTTTGCCTGAGGCACCTCAGCAGCCCATGCCACTGTGTCGGCCAGTCAATCATCGAGACCGTTCATCTCCAAGATCCCACCCACATATGATCCATCTGCACCTTCCCGTACGATGGAATGTCCGTTCTCCTCCATATTTTGAATCCAAAAGGTGTTATTAGATATCAGTCCCACATGATGGACGGTCTGGATCATCCAATAGTGGGCTCCAATGGCCACCCCGTCCAAAGAATTACAAAATTCAAACTTGAATCCTCCGCTTTGCTATTTTCTCCAAAATCCCGCCAACCCCCTTCTTTTACCATTTACCCATCCTACCCATCCCACGCTACCCCACCCCCCAATCCTGCGCTCATGGCGCACGTTAGCGACCTCCCCTGCGACGGGGATGGCGTTTGCATGCTCTGCAAGCAAACGCCCGCCGAGGAAGAGAAGCTCATCTGCAGCACGTGCGTCACTCCCTGGCATGTGCCATGCCTTTCGAAGCCCCCCTCCCTCTCTGCCCTCCCCGACTGGCAGTGCCCGGACTGCTCCCCACCGGAGTCCGGCGATCGGCAGCCGGCGCCTGCTGCTGGGGTCCTGGGGGCGCCGTCGGAGCTGATCGCAGCGGTGAGGGCCATCGAGGACGACGGGTCGCTGACAGACAGGGAGAAGGCCCGGCGGCGGCAGGAGCTGATGTGCGGAGGCGCTGCGCGGAGTGGCGATGAGCCGAAGGGGGCGAGGCAGAAGCAGAGTAGGAAGAACGACTTGCTTGGGCTGCTGGATGAGAGCTTGATGTGCTCTTTCTGTTTGCAGCTTCCTGAGAGGCCTGTAACTGTAAGTTCTTTTCTTCTAACTTCTTGTTATTTTCCTTGTCTTTCTTTTGAATATTTCGGTTGGAAATATCCTTTTCTCGATTTTTATGTATCGTGAGATTCCCGGCATGTTGGAATACATTAGTTGAACTTGGCAAAGATTTTGTGGTTATTTGTTTGAAACGAATGTAGTCTCCAATATTTCTTGAAATTCTTTGCTTTGTGTGGTTGTGTTTTTTCCACTCGATGGTCTGAACTTACAATGCCTTCAGTTTGTATTTTGTGGGATTTGTTTCTCCCAGTTTTCTTCTTTTCAATTCACATTGGACGAGTGTATCGTCTGAGATTGTTCCATGGTTTAGGCCATTGAGAAGGTGGGCCGTGGTGGGTCATGGGCGTTGGCAGTTTGATCTTGCCTGATCGGTTGATTTGGGCCTTCTGATCGTTGGCCTGCATGTGGATGAGATTGGTAAAGAAATGCCGTCAATGATCAGTATTCAATGTAGAATGAATAGGTATAGTGTGACTTGCCTGTTTTGGACCCACTGAACCATTCTGTATATGCGATCTCCGCAATCTGGCCTATCTTGATCTGTTCAAGCAAACAGCTTGCATTGTCTGTTAAACATTTTAGCTTAATCTTGACGAGTACTTCGGTTTTTTTTTTTTTTTTTTTTTGTTTCTCTGAATTTTCTAGATTTTGCTAAGGCCATGAATGGAAATTGGGAAATGCCCTTTCCCAGTGACTGTGACTGTCTATACTTACATCCAAGCTGAAATCAGTTGGTGGGATAACTAAACACCTTACTTTAGCTTTCCTAAGTTCCAATGGGGCATTTGGGTCTTCCCATGAACTTATCAAATTCTATTGTAATCATTATATACTTAGTTAGGTTGAGTAAGTCAAAGGCATTGATTGACTGAGAACTCACTTCTCACTATTTTTTCTTCCATAACAGACACCTTGTGGGCACAACTTCTGCCTGACCTGTTTTCAGAAATGGATTGCTAATGGAAAGCGTACCTGTGGAAAATGCCGTAGCCCAATACCCTTCCATATGACAAGTCAACCTAGAATCAACTCAACACTTGTTGCAGCAATCCGAGTGGCAAAGACTGCTAAAACAGTTACGTCTAGTGCTGAATTTCCATTGAAGGTTTGCCATTTCATTCAAAATCAGGACCGCCCAGACCAAGCATTCACAACGGAGCGAGCCCAACGAGCTGGGAAAGCAAATGCATGCAGCGGAAAGATCTTTGTCACAGTCCCCCCAGACCACTTTGGCCCAATCCTTGCAGAGAATGACCCCATAAGGAATCAGGGTGTGTTGGTAGGGGAGTCATGGGAGGACCGTATGGAATGCAGGCAATGGGGTGCTCACCTTCCACATGTTGCGGGGATTGCTGGGCAGTCAGACTATGGGGCACAGTCAGTAGCACTCTCTGGAGGTTACAAAGATGACGAGGATCATGGGGAATGGTTTCTCTATACTGGAAGGTCTTTTCATTGAAATTTACTTTTCTTGCTCTGTAGTTATTATTACCCAATTGAATTGGTGAGTTTACTGGTGGACTTGTGTCTCAATTATTTTAGCATGGTGCCATTAGGCTGGTTGATAGTCTTGCATAATACCTTTATTCTCACATGTGGTTGTGCCTGTTATGCTGTTTGTCCTTCTATATTCTCTGAGCTGTAGGCAAATGAATGCTGGTCTCCATTAACCGTTCTCTTGATGCATTTTCATGTTTCTTCTTGTCCTGTGGAATTTATCTGGCATAATTACTTCGATGTGGTGGACAGTGGAGGGAGAGACTTGAGTGGGAACAAGAGGACAAATAAAGAGCAGTCTTTTGATCAGCAATTTAATAAAATGAACGAGGCATTGAGGGTCAGCTGTAGAAAGGGTTATCCTGTTCGAGTGGTAAGGTGAGTGATTCAGATTCTTCATGAATTTGTTGAGCAATGCTCATATATTTTTCCTAGCAAAAGATAGCGTCATCGTTGTCTAGGGTTGATCAGCAGGGTAATGATAATTAAGATATGTTTGCTCATCTAAAGAAAATTTTAAAGGGAAGCTGATCCATTGCACTGGGACTTGGGAGTTTCCATGTGGGCATAAATCTGGACATATTTCCGTCAGTGGTGGACCATGTTTGTTTCCATTCTACCAACTAGGATGCAAAGAATGGTAAATTATCCCAATCCAGTAGTTACCCTTGTAATGTTGCTGATCCCACTCAATGGCACAAGGCAGAGATGACAATGCAAATAGTGGGGGTGATGAAAAATTTCCAAGGGCATATGAACTCATTGGTGGACCATATATCAGCATTCCATGTTTTTGGTAAATGAGGAAAGGTGTTGAGTGCTACTGCAGAGGTTCACATTACACTGGTTGCTGATCTTGAAATGGCTCTAATTATGGTGATCTATACCATCATCAGCTAAAGTTTCAGTTTGCTTAAAAGAACTAGACTGTCCCTTACATTCTTCCTTTCCAAAAATCATCACGCTGGTTGGGAGTTGGGACTAATCAAAACTTGGAAGATTTATCCATTCATTTTTTCCATTGCTAGTCTAACCTAGGGTTTTCATCCTTTTGGGGCTTATTTGGATTTGGTGGAATATAATAACACTTGTGGAAAAGGAATTTAGTTTCTATAGCTCACTTAGCTGAATCCATTTGTGGTAACAGGTGATGCCAGGAAATCAATCAATTTCTTTTCTAAACTCATTTTCAAGCCTTTCTGTTTCATCACCCATACATGAGGAAGAGGCATTGAGGATGAAGAAAATGATTAATGCTTCTAGTGATTCATTTCTTCATGTGAAATCAGATATCATCCAATCCTCTGTCCTTTAGTTTATACTTAAGAGTAGCTTTGTGGTCCATGAATGGATGATGATGCTATTTTTTGACACGGAAATATTGCTTTCCAAGGAAGCTATGGTTTAAGCTTTGTTTTCTGTTGATGTTCATTGTTGGAACCAAAAGCATTCATTATAGGTTTCATTGCAAATTTTGCTTCCTGTGGCTATTTATAACCAGATTATACTTTTGTTGTTGATGCTGAATAGCAAAATTTCTGTTGATCCATTGTTTGTTGTTTTCTAATGACCAGATCCCACAAAGAGAAGCGTTCTTCCTATGCACCTGAAACTGGAGTGCGATATGATGGAATCTATAGGATTGAGAAATGTTGGAGGAAGGTTGGACTTCAAGTAAGATTACACAACTAACTAATGACGGCTTGTTAATCTCATAAGTTTTAGATGGGAGCTTCAGTTGCTTGGTTTTCACTTCTTGATCATGATCCCTCTTTCTCTTAGAGATTATTACTTTATATTTGTTTAATGTTGTCCAGGTAAGTGAGAAATTGCAGGAAATGTGGATTAGAGGAATGCTTAAGAATTCATTTCTGTTGTCATTTTTGTCATTCTTCCTGGGCTTGTAGATGAAATATTTGATAGACTTTGCTGAATTCTTACAGGGTTTCAAGGTTTGCAGGTATCTGTTTGTCCGTTGTGACAATGAACCTGCACCATGGACTAGGTTTGTGTTTAGCAGCTTCATTTTCTTGGTCTTGCTTTTTAAGAAGGGCATTGTTTCTCACTCTTAACTGAATGGCAGTGACAAAAATAGTGCTCTTTCATTCTCATTTAAATGGCAGTGATGAAAATGGCGATCGTCCAAGACCTTTGCCGCATGCTAAAGAACTAAAGAACGCAATTGATATCACAGAAAGGAAGGGAAGCCCTGCTTGGGATTATGATGTATGCATTACCTCTCTTTACCTTTTCTATTTCACGGATCTTATCTTCTTTTCTGTTAATGGGAGAGAATTCTTGAAAGGACAGTATATCAACAGAGTCAGTTTAAAGATACTTCAATGGCAGAATTGACAATTGCACTAATTATCATCAATACATGGTTCTACAAGTGTGGCTTAGGCCTCAAATAGCACATGCTTTTTATTCAAGTTCAACTTTGGAAGAAATAAAGTTTGATGACATTTATTCAAACAGTGGGTAGTTCCTTCCATTTGAAATTTGTTAGGGAAGTTAGTGATAGCAATAGTTAAGATATCATATGTTTACTCTCAATTATTTGCTACATTGATGATAATTGATAAACCATCTTGGTATATCTTTTCTTGGTGGTGGCAATGCAATATCAACAGGTAGCAATTTTTTATGTCAATTATATATTGTCAAATTTCTTTATTTTGCCTAAATAGCTTGAAGTTGGAATTCCAATAATACAATGATTAAGTCAAAACCTAGCATTGTATTATTTTTGACCTTTTATTTGAATAATTTTAAAAATGAGTGGAATTTTTTAATTCAAATTCCAGTTATTTTTGTACATTCTTTTGGAATGGATGTCCACATTTAAAGATGGTTTGGTGGGTTGTTGCATCATCAAGTATGCTCATTTCTTGTTATCTTAGTTGTTTTTATTGAACATTTATTTTAAAAAATAAAGTTAATTATCCTTCATTATATTGCATTATGAAGATTGTTTTCAAGGGAAACCTCCTATCTATGTTATTTTTTATGTAGCTGTGATATATACTAGTAGTACATCTAAAATATCTCTTTCCCAAGGCATCAATATATTGATATGGTGGACAATGCTTCCATCTTTGAGATTTGATGTATTCAAGTTTTCTCGCTTGGTACCTGTGTAGGATATGGATATCTTTGGTTGAAAATCTAGTAGTTGTAACCTAGAAAAGCCACTACACTGTTGAGAGTTAAAAATGAAAACTGTCAGAAAGTGACAGGAGCTGTTGGCCAGTGGGAGATCTGCAGTATCTAGCCCATCATGGAAATCTCTGTTTGTAGAGTCTGCAGTGGTATGCTATCTTCCCACTTGCAAGCTAACCATTTATAATAATGATACATACTTAATAGATGTTAGTAATCATATTGATCAAGAGGACTTTGCCTTTCATCAGTCTTGGAAGCTTTAGGAATATTTTTTAAGCTCTCTAAAAATCCTAGTCAAGTTAAATATTTACAATTCAAGTTGTTAATAACCCTATTCAGCTTGCCAGCCTGCTCAATTAACCTTGGAAAGGTTGACCTTCTGTTTGAAATCTAAGATGGCAAGCCGAGTTGAAGTCTAAAGTGCAAGCTCTGTCAGCAAGCAAGTTAAGATTAATCTTGGATGAGCTTGACCTGGCTCTGTTTGTTATTGGCTTGTCATGAAGCTAGGCATTATTTCTATATGATATATTATACTATTGGATTAGACAAACGTGTTAACTAATTTTTCTTGCTTGGTTCTAGTTGAGCTTGAGCTCAAATATAAACTTAGCAAGGCAAATTGAAGGTCGGATTACTCTCAAACCACATTGAAACTGGCTTGTTTTCTTTCCAAGTCAAGCTCAAGGTAAGCAAAACTTGCCTTGACTTGGCTTATTTACAACATTCAAACTTATTACAAGATATTTGCTTCATTATTTTATTCACTTCTTTTGTTGTCACTGTGCTGAGGGACTGTTTTTATTACATTTCAGGTATCTTTGAAAAGTAATTTACAAATGCACAAGGATTTTTTGCCATTTTTAATAGATTTTTGAGCTCAAGTTAGTTGGTGCCCCACACCTGGTTTTCTATCTGCGTGCTCATGTTTCTCTTATCCACAGGAAAAGGATGGATGGAGATGGGTGAAGCCACCACCACCAAGCCGAAAACCAGTGGCCATCAGCAACCCTGGAGATCAAAAGAGAGCAAGGGAAGTCATAAGGCGAGCTAATAACCTCTCTGCAAGACAAAAGCTCCTGAAAGGTTTTCTTTTCTTTGCATTTTTTTACTGATAGATGTAGATTCAGCAGGAAATGGATTGATTTGATAATGATTCTTGCTGGTGAAATATAAGCCTTTTGGGTGCCTGAGTAAACTAAGAACTGTGGCTTGCCAATATCCTCTGCCATAAAAATTTGAGGCATTTTCCATCCAATGCTTAGGAATTGAGAAATAGAATGACTAATTCTTCATCGGTATATTTTCTTCGGTCTGACATATCATAGGTGTTGGGAACTTGCATTGGACTATTATTTCTTCTGCAACATGGCTCAATTGGCCATAATGTGGGCTTTCTATTCAGTTGGCCTACCATCTGTGTCAGTGGCATAAAATCTGACCAGTCAAAATAATTTTGCCCAGCCCCAGCCAAGTATTACCACTGGATAATAACCTTGTACTTTTTTTGTTGTTTTGGTTTCATTCTATAAATTTTGCACTTGCTGGTGCAGAATTCTCCTGCCTGATTTGTCAGAAGGTTATGCATCTCCCACTCACAACTCCCTGTGCACACAACTTCTGTAAGCCATGTCTGGAGGGTGTGTTTACTGGTCAAACATTTGTCCGTGAGAGAATTCATACTGGAGGCAAGTCCCTTCGAGTCCAGAAAAATGTGATGAAGTGTCCATGCTGTCCCAATGATATCTCCTACTTCCTTCAAAATCCTCAGGTATAAGAACAATCTGATAGAGGAATGCTAGCATCCTGCCCTTGCTAGACATTCATGTCTCACTGTATATGTGACACATGCTTGGTAATAGCTGTTTATTGACATTTCATCATTTGTTCATGCCAATACTCACATATTAAGATGCTCAAATGATCAACTGGGCGATAAATCAATTGAGAAAAATATTATCAAATTTAAATGAAGATGTCAAGTTTACCAGCATGGGTTCCCTCCATTGATGTGAGCTTTGTGATCTCTGGTGTTCCACTTCTACTTGCATTTTTTGGGCATGGATTTAAGCCACATGTTGTTGAAACAGTCCTAAAAAATTGATGCAGGCTTTTATATTGTGACCTTGACTAGTGCTTCTGATCTCTATTGACAGGTTAACAGAGAACTGATGGATGTGATAGAGAATCTTAAACGGCAGACTGAAGAGAATGCTGAATCAAGTGAGGATGAAATCAATGGCACAAGAAGGAAATTGGACCCTGTTGATGAAGAAACTAAAGTTGTGCCAGCAATGTGGGAAACATCCAATGAAGTCATTGAGATGACTAAGTTTGCTGCAAATGATAGCAAACATTCACCAGCACACAAACAGAATGGCATTGTGCTGGGCAGTGAATCAAACGTTACATGTCCTCAAAATACTCAAACACCCCAATCAAGCAATGAGGATGATCAGATTTCCATTACTGGAAGCAAGCAATCACTGGCATGCAAAAGGAAGAAAATCAAGGATCAAAAGAAGGTTACAGACAGCAAGGAATCAAATGGCATTGGTTCAAAAAATACTCAAGTCATAGACAGGAGTGGTCAGGACTGTGATATCAGTTTGAAAAAAAGCACACGGCCAATTACTCGCAGTAAGAAGAAACTGGATTCTTTGAGTGAGGCTAATCAATCTAATAAGTGGGATTCCAAGAATTCCAATTCCACAGGTGAGGATTTCGGGGATTGTCAAGTTCAATCGACTGACAACAAGCAGCCAGTGATCCATGAGTGTAAGAAAAGAGGAAAGGGAAAGACAAACAGCAGCAAGAAATCAAATGAAGATGACGGAGATGATGTTGAAGTGGCAAATGGGAACAGGGAGGACCTGACAATTCCTCAAGGCAAACAGACAGTGATGCACAAAAATAAATCCAAAGATGGAAAGAAAGAAAGGAAGAAATGTGATGAGCCTGATAGTGAAAATCGTGCAGTGCTTGATGAGGGCGAAATGGATTGTCCAACAACTGAAAATAAGAATCCACAGACATTAATGAGGCGGCCCCTAACTAGGAGTTGTTCAGCAAAGATGAATTGGAAGCAAGCTATTAAGAGCAAAGAATCCACAGATGTGGAAATGGCTATGAATTCCAAGGGATCCAAAGGGGTGAAGAAGGCCAAGGCAAGTAAATATTCCACAGATGTGACAAAGGCTGTTGAAAGCAAAAGATCGGATAGTCCTAGTTCAGGAAATCCAGAAATGCTCAATGGGGGAGATAAGGATCAGCAGACGCCTAAATCCAAGCAGCCAAATGTGTTTGTCCGGAAGCGCCCCTTTACTAGGAGTTGTATATCAAAGGCGAAAGAGAAGAATGCCAAGAGAAGCAAGAATTCTGGCAAATTTCAGAGAAGTGGTAATTCTCCTTCAAGCCCACCGCATGTGTTCTCTGATGATGATGATTTTGAGTGATTGCGGCTTCAATTTAGTAGTTCTGATTTTAGTTCTTCTTGTTGTCATCTCTTTTTTAGTAGCATTGCGCCATTACTCCATATTCGAGCAAAAAGATCCTAAAGTTGGAATGTTGTATTGTTTTGCACACATCACTCTGTACAAGTGTCCCCCAAAGTTTTACATACTTGAATTGTGGGAAAAGAAACTGTTATTCTTCGTGAAAATGACTGTATTAGTTTTTGTCCAATGATCAGAAAAATGTGCTTTGATTCAGTGTTCCACCTATTTGTATTTCTATTCCATGAATGGGGCAAGCCAAGACAACCAGCGCGTTATAGTTTCTCAAAAAAGATAAAAAAAAAAAGAAAAAAAAAAGCACCATATCTCAGCCATATCTCCAACAGCATGATGCAAAAAAATGGCCAATGTACATTGGACTCGCCTACATCTAATAGGTCAAATCTAACATTTGACCCACAATTCATCTTACTTTATCATGGCTAAAAAATCAAAATAAAATAAGATTAAGGCCAATACACTGAAGTGTGCCTGCTGCTGCTGCTGCTGCTTATGTCCGGCCCACCCTCTTGCTTGGACACTACTGAAGAAGACGTGGACTGAAATTGATCGTTCAAGGTGGAGCCCACATACTCCACATCTACATCATCCTTGCTACATAACAGCTCTGCATACTGACGCAGTTCTGGGTAAGAATCCTCCAATCCTGGCCGTTGATCGGCTGCATCTCTGCCCTCCAAGTAGAGCTGGTGATCCGGCCCACCTTGGACTCTCTCTGGGAAATTGAGTTTGGCTTTAGATCCTTTGAATTTGAGGGCAGCTTGGTCGTAGGCGATGGCTGCAGCCTCGGCGGTGTCAAAGGTGCCAAGCCATACCCTGGCCGCCTTGTGTGGATCCCTTATCTCTGCCGCCCATTTCCCCCACGGTCTCTGCCTCACTCCCCGGTAGCTTCTTCTCATTGCTGGTGCTGCTTATAACGGTTTCAGATTTCAAAATTAGTTGAAATGTGTAACATTTGACGGTGGAGATGATATTCATTACAATGTCCGGAATCTCGTATAAACGTTTTCGTGGAATATTAATTAAATTTAAACAATATTCAAAAACAACCATCCAAATTGAAAAGTTAAGTGTGCCATAAAAAATGTGTTAATAAATACTATGTTTAGATATACCATGTAAAACTTGAAAGGTATAAAAGAGTCTTTTTTTACTCTAATATTGCAATTACCTAACAATTATATATTTTCTCATCAATACTTATATTTTCAATCATTATTATCATTTACTTTTACATCTAAAAAGTCTATTCACTCTAAAAGGGATGCCACTGTTAGCTGCTAACATTGTTCTGCTTTTTCTTAGACGCTACTATCCAAACATATACCTATCACTTACCTTTTCATCCAAAATGTTTATTTATTTTATTACTGATATTTACAGCTAACATGATCTTGTATATATATATATTTTTAATACCACTATCCAAACGCACTCTTGTTGTTAGATGCTTTAAGTGCTGGGGCTCTCCTAGGTCTGTGCAATGAGAATCTTAGCCAAATAAATGATGTCAGAGTATCATAAATGGACTGAATTTAATACACATACACATTATCATCAACCTTGAACAGCCGAACAACCCATTTATATTCTAATTGTCATGAAAATATTCTCACATGGAATCAAATATGAGAAGGAACAAAAGATTTGAAGTATACCAAGGCATTCATCACACGTTATATCTACAGCTAAGAGGGCTATAAGGACCAAGCAGATCCTACGCAACAAGTAGAACACATTTTAGCCTTGAATGAATCCGGTGACAAAAATCGATAATTCAGCATGGAATTACGATGATGTTTTTACTTGTTGAATATGAGATTGAAACTTTATCCCGACATTCATATCGGAAGAATAATCTTGCATTGCTGATGAATATATATCATGAAAGTCCAAAATACAAGAGGCAAAGGACAAAGCTTAGGATGACGATGCGTGCACGAGATGGCAGGTCAGTTACACATAATGAAGACAACGAAAGGGATAAACATGCAGAGACGTATGTATGACGGATAACCATGCGTGCATCGTTTTCTCTCCTCTGTTAATATGCAACCCCATAATTAGCAACACGTGTGCGAGGACCCCATTTCACAACAGCCCACACGTGCCAGGAATACAACCTCCTCCTTATTAGATCATTTGCCTGGATATAGAGTGAATGCTTTGCATGCGTACGTGCCTCTGAATTTTTTTGATATCTTAAGATTTGCATTCATACTCTTGGTAGTATATTTCAAAAGTACTCCTGCCTTCAGAAAGAAAATCATTTTTAAAGGGCTATCTGCAGAGTGTCCCACTGTTTGAACGGTTCAGATTGATTAAAACACGACAATCATGGCCAGCCACGCAAGAGATAGAATGGAGCCGAACCCACTTTCATGTCCAAAAACTGAAACACGTGCGGTAAAGATGTCATGGTAGAAAAGCATTGGCTGTTCGCACGTGCGATGGATGGTTTATATTAAGTGGCCAATCAAATATTCCGTGAGTGGCCCATCTTACTGTTAAATGGTCCAACCTTATTAGGGATATAAGGCCCATTTGGCTTGGCAGTGATATTTAAGCTCATTTAATAAGCTTTGTTTATATATAAAGCTTTTTCTAAAAGATTCGGCTAAACAGAAACCTATAAAATAGAAGTGTATTTTGGCATGGAAAAGTCATTTGGAGCTCCCAAAACGCATGACCAAACAAGCATATAATTCTATCGTTGTTGTTGCAAGTGATTAACGGTTCAGATTCCGCGCAAAAAATGCCATGTGTCTGCTGCATGTGTTCAATTTTTCACGTGCATACCTTGTCCGCCTTGAGAGGGCTGCTCCAACGTACCCGATTCCGGCAAGTGCGGCGGCGGCGGCCTGCCCCCACCCTCGCTGTTGCCAATCACGCGAGCGAGTGCAGACACCATGGTGGAGTTGTCACGGCCGGCACGTGCGGGGTCGAAGGCGGGGAAGACAGTCCTGTGATTGGGCGCTTCTCCTTCTCTCCCGCCAGACGTGCCGGGAGGAAGAGGCCTCTTTCCATGCCGTCGATCCACTTTGGGCTCCGATTCAACGAATCAATATGAAATCAGACTGGGTCTTTTGGGACTTGGCGATTCAATGGTGGGGATTGAGGGAAAGTGGTCTAGACAATTGAAACGGGAGGAAAAGAAAGGTTATTGCAGCCAGAGACTAGTGGGCCAGATCAATCCAACGGTGGAGAATTGATAACTCAAGTGGGCCCTGTGATTAGAAGATCAAACGAGAGAGAGAGAGAGAGAGAGAGAGGAGAGGGTGTTTGCATTGAGTAACTATGCAATGAAGATTGGCTGTTTCGAGTTATAAGAGAGGAGAGGAGGCAGGGCTCCTTTCTATATATACATTCACGGGGGAGTCATAGCCCTGGTCATCTGTCACTGCATCGGACCATTAGTGGTTTGGTCGGCCACGGTTTATCAAACCGTTGAAGGAAACTAAGGCCCTGGTCATATGGTAATTTCTAATACTTTTTAAAAACGTGTAATTGCAGGAAGCTTGTGGAGAAGCAAAAAATCAAACCTTATTTTTTTACCATATTTTTAGCATTTATGGCGATAAAAAGTACTTTTCGATATATAGTCAAACACTTTATTTGAAATAATAAAATACTTTCGTACCCATAAAAGCCCTTTTGTATTTTCTGATGCGCGGCTAAACATACATTTATTTAAGGGATGAAAGTTTTTGAAGCCGCGAGATGAGTGAGGAGTTGAACTTACAAGGGACCGGATGGCTAGGAGTTTGTCGTTTTGGGTACGTATCAATTGATGGGGCATGTCGGACGGACAGTCCAGATTCTCTGATGCAGACACTTGCATAGGTAATGGATGTTGGTGATAGAGTGGTCTTTCTTCAAAGATGGCCCACTGATAGTTTGGTGGAGACAGATGCGATGGTCGGCTTTAAAAGATATGGTAACAATAAAAGGAGAAGCAACCGCGAACTTTCATCTCCCCTACCTCCATTGTTTGTTGGGTAGTTGTAGTTACCTAATTAAGATTCCTTTTGCTTACCAGACAGTCTAAATTCTTGACAAATTTCATTAATTTGTAGGTATAGTTACAGATAAAATATTTAAATTTTTAACTTTGTATATAAATTTATTACATTTTGCTTTAAAAAAAATAGGTAACAACGGAGAGAAAGAACGTGGGATCATCAACAAATTAAGAGGAGTTTTAGAGGGCAAAAAAAAAGCAAAGAAAGTGGGGGCTTGGGAAAAAAGAAAACGTCAATTGTACGAATAAAAAGAAGAAGATGATCCTAGTGGAAGATTGAAAAAGAAGAATGTAATTACAGTTGTAGCCCGATTGCCCCAAGGGCATGGGCATGAGAAGAAGAATTTGGGTTGGGAAGAATAGTAAAGAAATTGTTCGTGACTTGTGGTTGATTAAGAATATAGAGAGTATTTCTAGCATTTCATAAAAATTATAATTCATTGAAACATATAAAATATTTATTAATGACTCTTTCATAATATTGAAAATATAAGAATTTTCTTGAAATTAACAGTAAAATTCGGTAGCCAATGTGAAGATTAACTATCCAGAGTCACCTCCATGTTTCGTACGTGAGTTAACAAGAGCGTGTTACAATGATTGCAACTCATGTATTATATTCCGATGCTACCAGTTCGGTCCAATAATAGCCCCTATATAACAATATTGATAGGTGTGTGCAAGACGTCAACGCTTCTCTCATCAATTAGTCTTCATAATCATTTACAAATGTCTAGCTCTGCGGGTTTACTGCATACTGAAATGATGAATCTCAATGACCAGCATTTTTAAAAACGGATGAAAATCATAAAGGCAAAACTCATATTAATTTCTTTATGATTACATGTATATCTTATTGAAAATTTCAGAAAAATTTAATGACCCTATTTCTTTTATTTAAACTCATCTTGCCTACTTCAACGCATCATTAGCGGAAACCTCCTGCACTAATTAAGTACATTCTAGTGTTTTCCACTAAACCAGTTAGTGCCATTATCTTTATAATACAATCCTTCTACGCATTTTTCAATAGGTGTCTATGTGTTTAACTAATGTTAATGTGAGTGTTGGAAATTATCATATACATAATTAAAGATAATCAACACATCTTGTTAAGTAGAAAGTAGAAACGTTACTGTGTGGGCTGACTACACAGTCTCCCACCGCTTACATATTATAAATACCTAAGAACTAGAACTAATAGATTTCTTAGGAATAATTGTAGAAAATACATAGAGAATAGACTAGAACTTGAGTATATGAGTCTTACAAGAAATGAGACAACTACTACCTCATTCAAGACCCAGTTGAATATCTACAAATAATAGATAGTAATATAGAAAATGATTATAACATAAAACCAAAGAAAAAAAAAATCCTAAAAGTTCAGGAGCAGCCGATCTGCACATACCTCCTTTTCTGAATAGTTTTCTTTATTACATTTTTCACATGCATCCCACATACAAATTTACAGTTAATCTTCAACCGCCTCCTATATATGATAATATATATCTAGTTTTTAACTGCAAAGGCAACCATGTAAGTGCCAAAATGATTTTAAACACACACACACAGATATATATCATATGTTTTTAATGATAAGCGCCTTGCATGTGCTGCAGCAGCTAATTAAGCCTTGCTTTCGTTTTAAGTTATGGTCTACATTGTCTTTCTCGGAAGGTCACATACAAATACAGAACGTTTTAAAAATGGCCGATACTTAGCTAATCAGCATATTACTTGGATAGAAAGCAGAAGGGCCACCTGATAATCTAATTAGCAGGCATCCAGAATATGAGCAGCCTTTATCACGTTAGCCCACATGTGAGGACAAACCAAAAAAAAAATAAAAAAATCCTAATATTTAAAACCGAGAATGTCACAAGATTGGAATTGGAATCTCAGCCACACCCACTTTTTGTTTGTGTTTGTGTTTGTGAGACGACGGTTTTGCAGGTTGATAAATGGGGACTGTTGCTTCCTGATGATTGATGAAGAATCATGGCCTAACTTGTTGGATGGAAATACAAATTTTTCTCTAAGAAAGAAAATTTATTACCATATGTAATACCTACCATCGTGACTTTTCTTTTCAATTATATCCTCTCTTTTCTCTTCAAGATGTCAACCTATCTTTTCTTTCTTTTATTTCTTTTCATTTCCATTCAACCAATATGTCTCGATCAGGCAGCTCCAATTAAGGCCTGCAATTTTGGGGTGTGGAACGGTGATTTAGGAGAATAAATCGCGATGGTCCACGTGAAAAGATTGAATAAAGAAGCCTAGTGTTTCATAGGTAGATTAGGCTGCGAGATGGAAGGCCTCCAAATATTTATTTTTGATCCCGTTTAATTTAAAAAATGGTGTATGAAGTGTACACGCGGGGGCGTCTATCGCTAGCGTACACGCCAGAACATGGAGGAGTATGCCGGTCAAGTGCAGCATCCGTCTATCTAGAAATGTGAGCCCAATTTATGGTGCTAGAAAATCTATGAATGTTGTAAGGCTATTTGGATAGCGAAAGGCCAAAGCAAAACTTCTTTTTTTCTCTCTTTCTCTTTTACTTGACAAAACGACGTGAAATATGGTAAACCTTAATCGTTTTTATAATTAAATTTACCATTAGCATTATCGAAATTATTTCTATCACATATTCCTACCAATACCATTTCGATGCCAAAAGCATACTAATGGTCAACCACTTGCTTGCCTTATAAGTGTATTATCTATCATGTAGACCTTATGCATAATTTATATGTGGCCAATTTTTTGAAAAAAGAGGTTCGAAAATAAATAAATCTCATATACCATTTTAATTCTCCTAAAAAAGAGTCATTGTGTTAGCTTTTCAAAAACTACCCCCCGATTAGCACATCATCTTCATTCCCAAAAGCATAATCCCCACCGAAGAATTTGAACTTTGACGTACTGATGACGATGGAAGAAGGGCTTGAATATTGCAATTTTGTCTTGTGTCGAGTTGCACGCGCGTGTACGCTTCGGAAAAACGAAAGAGAGCCGCGCGGCTGCACATGGTGCCATGCGTCGTGCTCTGGAAGGCGTCTGCGTGCACGCACAAGGTCGTGTCGGCTGCACATGGGTGCCATAAATCCGATGCACCGAAGCCGCATGCATGCATGGCATTCCATAAGGGTAGACTGGGTAGGATGATGATACACGTGCTAGCTAGATGCATCAAATCATAGTCATCCAAATGCCCGTAAATGCCTCTGGATTCAAAAGCGGATGCTGACATGGTCCAATAGCTGGTATTGCTTTGTCTTGCATGCCCCACACGTTGCGTGCGTGCGTTCGATTCGATAGTTGTGCATCAAAACCTGAGAATGAAGATGTCGACGAGAGGGAGGTGGGTTGGGAGACCGGCGCTGGCACCGCCACTGCATCTCTCTCTTACATAGTTACATTGAAACAGATCAAGGTTTGACGGAAGTCGGTGGTGGATGATTTTCCATTCCTCCTTGCACATGCAAAAGTCACAAATACTAGTTTTGAAAGACATGGTATTTATTTAAAGGTAGGCGGCCTAAGCCTGTGCATAGGCTCAGTCATTGCTGTTGAATTTTTGCCAACATCAAACCGACTGGGCAAACGTCGCGCATGCCGACTTGCTGTGCATGCATTCTGTCTTCACCCGCTCCGCCCCGTCAGATTTCATGCGTTTCAAGGGCTGTTTGGACTTTGGATAGGAAAAACTTCAAAAATAATAATCAAAGAAAATAAAAAGAGATATTGTCTCGATGATGAAGGATGATGTTAATGATGAAATAAATAAAGATTAAATTATGGGCAATTATTATATTAGTCTTAAAAAGAAGAAAAAGAATTGTCAAGGTTAAAATATATATTACATTAAAGGTGGAAATTCTGTTTCCACAAGGGCAATTTTCTTTTTCAACTTGTGTGCACTTATCCTACCTACCCCTAATGAGTCTGCTTTTTAAATATTATTATTTATATTTTTAATTACGATAATATTTTTTCATTATCATCTATCATATTTTGTTTTTACTTGCTCTTTGATTAACTTCATCTTTCCATTTATTTTTTTAGTATTTGCAATGCTCTCAACTCTAACTAATATAAAATATTATTTTCTTTGAGCTCACCAAATTCCACTAGCATGCAAAATTTACATGATTTTATCCTTTTAGACCAACTTTCTAACTCAAAAAGTGACTTATGACAACTTGCCATAGTTTATACTTAAATTCATAATCTAGAATCACATTGGTTTCAAAATTAACTCTTTTGAAAGATAAAATAGTTGGTTTCAAAACTAATATAACTTGAAATAAGGTGTTTGAGTATAAAATATGATAAGTTATTGTAAGATACTTTTTTAATTATAAAGTTAGCCTAGAAGGATAAAATCGTGTATGCTCTACATACTAACAAGATTTGGTAACCCAAAAAGAATAATATTTTACATTAATTAGAGTTAGAAGTATTATAAATATTATTATAGTTACTTTCTAGCCATTGCCATTTGAGCAGATGGGGTGAACTTACGTCGAATGTATGGTGAAAGAGATCTTAGAATATATTTAGTAATACTTAAGTGATTGTAGGATACCTTTTGGGCTAAAGAGTTTGTTCAAAGGTACAAAACTATGCTAGCTTTTCATGCTAATAAAATCTGATGAGCCCAAAACAAACAATATTTCATATAAACTAGAGTGGTTTCATAGTTTTTCATCATCACTTTTCACATCAATAAGCTTATCTATTTGTCTTCATTAACTTTTATGAATAATACAATGCCATGTACTAGTGACATTATTTTCTTTTCATTTCCTTTTATTTCCTTTTGTTTTCATCTAAGACAACAAGTAATTTCCTTTCATCTAAGAAAACAAGCCACGGAAAGGTAAAAATCTTTAAAAAGAAATTAGAAAGGATATTTCTAAATTGTGCGTTAAGCGTTTTGCTAATAAACCTTCATTTTCCCCAGATTACTTACAAGACCCTTTCGTTTACTTCTCTTTTATTTATTTATTTATTTATTTCTAATGGGCCCCTAACACAAACCATCGGTTATGACTACTCTGATTTTGAGTAATGGCTATAGATTTCTTTTCTTGAAATGATAAATTTGCCCCTGCTACAGTGGTAGAAATGGCCGAATGCGACGCCAGACTCCCGTGCGATAATTGGTTGATTTGTTATACACGTTGAAGCGAAAAGATGAGAGGCTCCCGCTCCTTACCTCCGCCACCAACCGTCTTCTCTGTCCCCTTCATAACCTGCGCTAGGCCTATCATCTCTACGGGTGTACCTGAGTCGGGTTAGAACGGGTTGGAGTCAACCCTAACCTAACCCGTCTTCTAAAACTTCAACCTAACCCTAATTCAACCCATTTTTAAAAACCTTAACCCTACTTTTAAAATTTTGGGTTCGGTTACTGGTTAAAAATGGGTTGACATTTCACAATAAAAAAGAGGTAAAAATAATATAAAAAAATATTTAAATTTTCATTAATTAATACGAATAAGTTTAAACAATGGCCATAAGACTTTATAAAAATTTGAAAATTCTCTTTTAACAAATTTAAATGATAATTTATTAATAATAATTATCAACATAAAAGCCTTTTTAAATACCTCTTAATCAAATTTTTAATTACTTAATAATTGTAACTTATTGTCAAAGTAAGGCTAGAGATTTTTTATTTTTTTAATATAAATGTATATATATGTGTGCATATACATATACGTGTATGTATATATGTAAACTCGAGTTGACAGATTGGGTTGGCTCTAACCCTAAACCAACCTAACATCTAAATTGGGTTGGGTTCAACCTAACTTTGCAAATGGACCAACCCTAACTCAATTGAAGTTGAAAGCAGGTTGGGTTCACTGGGTTAGGTGTTGAACCCAACCCACTCACACCCCTAACCATCTCCAGCAAGGCAATGCGTGATTAAAACCACCAGCAGCAGAATTCCTGATTTCCATTGTTCATGTCTTTCTATACCCTCCAACCTCAAGAGGTTCTACGGGGTAAGAACTTAAAAAACTCGAGATCCCCCCGGCATGGCGGAACCAAGCACCCTCCTGAATCAAGTGCCTTTAGCATTTCTCTTAAATGCTAAGGCGATTTTTTAACAAATCTATGCATAATATGTCTCCAATCAAAATAGCTTAGATAGAAAATGGCCAAATATGCAGCGACTAGCACCCTCCTAATCAAGCTGATACGAACCTAAATACCAAATTTAAATCGTGCCTAAGAGTTGTGAATATTTTCACCGGCAATCTTAGACATGAATTTACCACATGAACTGATGCTTCTACCAGATTCTCTGCACGTAGGACATCAATGCAATGCAACGCAAGCAGCAAGTCCACACAGCATCACTAGCAACAAACATCAGCATGTGCGTGATGTACAATGGTTCATCTAGCTTAAAT
The DNA here is from genome assembly GCA_036873735.1 of Pouteria campechiana. Classification (NCBI taxonomy): domain Eukaryota; kingdom Viridiplantae; phylum Streptophyta; class Magnoliopsida; order Ericales; family Sapotaceae; genus Pouteria; species Pouteria campechiana. The sequence continues at coordinate 40,728 of JAYJMB010001096.1, forward strand.
CCGGTTTTGAGAATCCAAAGTTCACTAGACGAGAGAGTCACTTCTCTACCAGTCTACCATTTGCATGTTATGAATGTTCCAACAGTGGCATATCAGCAAAAAGCCAGGTTTATACACGCCCCCCATTCGAACAAGAATAATTCGCCTGGATAATCTCCGCTCCAGATTAAGGTCAGAATTTCAACACAAACAGCAGCTACCACACAACCAAGGAGATCAAAGATGAAAAGCAGGCAAGTTATCAAAACCACTGTAGTTACTCAGCGGTAGGTTGGGGCTGGCAAATACATGGAAGAGGATGCATACGGAACACTGGTTGGCCTGGCACCAGAATACATGGGTATTGCATCATGATAACCTGGCCCTGCATGGGCCACCAGAGGCTGCCGCATTTCAACAGCCACAACAGCGGCAGCATGTGGGGTGCTGTAATAAGCATGCTTAGGACTCTGGGAGGAGTAACCAACAAATGGATCAGCACGCAAATGCAGGGCGCTATAGTAATCAGAAGTGGAATTTGAACCGGGTGGCCGTGCCTGCGCAGAGTTGTGATAATCGACTCGTGGTGGAGATGCTCTAGCCTCCCTCCCTCCAAGATAACTGATTGCATGAAGCCACAAATCAATAATTGCAAAAATCAAGGAACTAGAGTAGAACGGCATTTGTTCAGTCACTGGAGACAAGCTACCTGCTAACAAGCTCTTGCTCTTGTGGGTTTTGAGGCAAGAAATCCCCCCGAGGATCTGGACGGTGAAATGGTTCAGAAGTTCTCCAGGGATCTGAAGGGTGGTATGGCTCAGTCTCTGGGGGGATGTTTCTTGCCTCTGTGATCGGATGGGCATGTCCTGGGTGTACAGCAGTCCCATAAGTCCGAGGTGGCTCCACTACTGGAGGAACCCGTGCTGCATATGTGGCTACTCTGTGAGGGTGACGTGATGCTCGTAGTAGCCCTCTATCATCTAGATGTGAGGCGGGTGGTGTATATAGCTCATGTGGGTGAACAGGTGATGGCATTGGGTGGCGATTGTCCAAAACTGGAGGAGCTGCTCCTCTATATGGGCCTGGCATAGGTGGTACTTGGGCTGCTGCTGGGTGTCGACTGGGTGGTAATGCAGGCAAAATTGCTGTCTGCTGCTGAGGAATCTCTTGAAACAATAATGATAGCTTCTTAACCTGTAATTGTAAATGGGGAAAACAATACAAACGTTCCAATTAGAAAATTTGTGGAAAGTTGTATTAACATTTTTTCAGGTGTTCATTAAAGGGTTAGCATCAGTACTTGCCTGCTCAGAGTTGAGTTCTGGTGCAAATTTTTTTCCCCGGTAGTTCTCCCGGATAACATGTTTGAAAACACCCTCAGGCACAGGCAAGCAATCTTTAGCAATGCTGAATCTTACCTATAAAAAAAAAAAAAAAGCAATGTTCAGCCCAAGCGCACACATGCAAATAGACCACAGTATAAACAACAAACCGGCCCATGGATGACCCCGTCAAAGAATATAACCATATCTGTGTAGAAGACTGTCAACAATCCAAAGTTATAAAGGAATAAGCTTGACATGTTCCATTGTTTTCTAAAACATGTCTGGAATTTTAGACACATAAGTGGAGCCCAAAGTGAGTACCGACAAGAAGTGAAAAAGGTAATCTGCAAGAGAATGCCTCCACAATACCTATGATGACAATAATTTTGGATGATGATCCCCATTGGCAAGCTGAAGATGAATGATGCACGTGCCAGCTTGAGAAAGAATAATGGAGAATGACTTAAAGATTTAAGGTTTAAGAGATCAAACATGGCACATTCAGTCAGCAATGGATAGCAGTGACTGATTCTCTTTAACAATATCCTTGCCAAAAATCTTAAAAACCTCATGGCATTTCGTTACAAAATTACTCTTTATTTCGTTTACCTTTTTACCACCTTCAAGAAGTTTTATGATTCGGATTATTGATATGATAGCTGCACAGTTATTGCAGTGCGTCTGAAAAGTGAAAATTTCACTGATTCAAAGATCATAAGATTTGATCAATCACAATTTCAAGATGACACCCCTTGGGCGGTGATCTACGCAGACATACATATGAAGCAGTTTTCACTTCAAAAAATATATACCAAAGGATGAAAGCTTAAGATCATCGAATCATCCAGAGATTTGGGGGCAGCCCCTAAGCAGGTCATGAGGCTGTATTGCAACTCAACTTGCTAATTAAATGACGATAACTTGAATGGATAACAAGTAGTTGAGAAATTTACTGTTCTGAAGGGGAATATGAATCCAACTAGGCAAATTCTCTACAAACTACCACAAAAAAGAAAGACAAACTATAAACAAAGCCATTAGAAAGAAAAGCTCACCTGTGCAGAAAATGAACCTCCAAAAGCTGCTGGCTCCAAACTCTCTCCACCATTGCCTAAGGCCTCATATATACCATAGAGAAGCTTGAGGTCAAAATCAAAAAGAAAAAGTTTTGCTCCAGTCTTGATTTTCTCCACAGCCTCCATTCTCCCCTTAGGAAGGCCAAAAACACGATACCGATAACATTCTGGTTTTGTTGTTACACTACACATGAAAATGAAGCCAGCTACCCCTTCACCAGCAGCTGCTTCATTATTACTTGGGCTACCGTCCCTAAGTGGAACATGAGAAGGAAGAGAGGCAGGAAGGGCAGCAGGAACATGAGCAGGAAAGTGACTAGGAACAGGGCCAGGAAGGACAGCAGGAATATAAGCAGGTAAGTGACTAGGAACAGGGCCAGAAAGAGAGGCAGGAACAGGAACCGGAACCGGAATATAAGCCAGAGCAGCATTAACCATTGCAGCATTATGTTTTACAGATCTCTTCCATATCTTCTTCTCAACATCGGAATGGTTTCCAGGTTGACCCTTGTGTTTGGACTTCTTACCTGGCTTTCCCTTTGCCATGATCAGAACCAATGAATAGGATTATCCCAACTCCAATTTAAAGTAGATGAATGCACCTGTAAGGAAGTAAAAGTCAAGTAACAGCAAAGGCTAGGAAGTAATTGCAAATGTAAAAATAATAAAGAGATAAGACCTCATAGCAGAACCTGTAAGGAAGTAAAAGTCAAGTAACAGGAAAGGCTAGCAAGTAATTGCAAATGTAAAAATAATAAGGAGATCAGACCCTATAGCAAAACCCTGGTGTAAACCTATAATGCCTATGCTTTCAGTCTATTGAGAGAAAATAAAGAGATATTTGCAGATATACCTACATATTATACTAGTTGGCCTAAAAGCAAGCATAAGATATAAACCTAGTATTACTAGCAGCCCCATTGAAATATATCATACCACACTTAGAATAAACATAAATCCAAACTAAAGTCCTTGACATTGAGCTGTCAAGCCAAGAAATCATAATATTTATCATCCATATAAACTGAAAAACACTAGATGACTGCAAAGTTAAATTGCAGAATGTACCAAGGTACCATGGTCAACCAAGCATCATTCATGTCAGTGACTCCAGACTGAGCTTCATTGTTCACCCAGTAGTTGGTTCCATTGGGTTTAGACACCTTATGCATGCAAAAGAAGCAAAATCTCAAGGGGAAATGCAGTCACTATGTGGAAAAAAGGCTGGGGTACTTATAAAGTAGGAGTTGAATCATTTGGATGAATGTTTGGTCCTGTCAGCCATGTTTACCTCTCAAGGAAGAACTTGCCTTGTGCTTCTGGCTGTTCTTACTGGCAGCCTCCTGAAATCAAATCACCTTGTTCTAATTAGTGCCATAAGAAATATAGTTAATGAAAAAAAATAGGATTTTCATTTCTAATTGTAGTTACTGCCATCCCACAGTTGATCCATGCTCAAGACAGAGTACATCAGCAACAATTTGTATTCCAATCATCATCATCGGCTCTTTGAAATCAGGGATGACCATGACATTAACGATGCCAGTCACCTCGATGCATTATTGACAAGTTTCATTTGATAAGACAGCTCAGCACCTATGCGGTGAGGTTCCTTGTGAGGCTAGTTTGGCAGCAGCTTGTTATTTCCATACGGACAAGTAATGGCTCTAAGAGCAGTGATTTAATTGCAACCTTCATGAGCACCAAAGGGACTTTTTATAGTTAAAAAACTTATTCTCAAATCTCTCTAACTTTTTACCTACTCTCAAAGTCTTAAAGGCGATAACAGACGCTCCAGTGATTGACAGCTACCTTATACAGGTAACTAATACTTTTTTGTTGCGAAACTCATGCATGCATCTATTTTCTAGATACATTTTACCTACTCCTCAAATCTAGTTTCCATTTCCCTCCTCTTCGAGTCCTCGAAGCGAGCACGAATATGATTATTTATCATGAAAGATATTTTTGGCATGCTAGAAGAGCAAGCAGGATGGAGATCATAAGAAAATTAAAAAGAGAATTGGCTTATAAGAGTAACATTGATCTACATCACATGAAGGGAAAGGAAAACCATTCCCCCCAACCCCAACGGGAAAAATCCCTAACTCTATATGAACTTTTTAATAGAGCCCTCTCTCCAACAACACTCAAATGCCAGCAACATCTCAGTAAGTTTTCAAATAAATAAATAAATAAATCAGCCACATCAACTTCAAACCGTCCAAGTTGGAAATTTTCCCAAACATCGCTCATCGCTGTCCAAGCACACTTCAGCACGAAACAAACAAACCAACAATTAAAAAAAAAAAAAGCAAAAACCCCCTAACTTTGGAAACTCTCAAGAATGAATGCAATTTCTCAGTGAACTCCCAAGGAATGCCACATTACGAGCAACCAAAATGTTCAATCCGGAAACTCTGCAAGGCATGATGGCCGAACACGGTGAGCCCGGTTCTCTGCGACGGGGATCGCTCTCAAACGAACAAACCCAAATCCAAGAGAACTCTCCAGTGCAGCGGTTCCGAAAGCAGCAACAGACGATCGAAGCCCTAGAAAACAAGTAAGGCAGACATGGATAGAGAGGAAGGGTGAAAAACCCACTAACGGAACAAGAACAGAACGAAAGGGAAGGGAAGGGAAGGTCACCGTAACCGAAGTGAGTGGGTGCTGCTCGCTTGACGGAAACTGGCCAAATGGCAAACTAGGCAGACAGAAGGTAGGGATGAGAGAGACTCGCAAATCAACGGCCAATAGAATGAGATTTGGGAAAGAGACCTTTGGATGATCGCCACGCGTGCAGCACCCTGTCTTCCACTTGCGACGGACCATTAATAATGCATTCCTCACTTGCACCGTAGGATTGTACTACCTTTTCCGTTATGGATATCGCACGGTGGCATCTCCAAAGGCCAATCCGCTATCTCCCCGCACGTACGGATTTGAGTTATGGAATACTGCTCTTTGTATGGTTACTATGGTGTCATGTTCGATATATTATTGGTTTTTCTTTACAAAATTCTAATAAAAATGAAAAAGTGGAGAGCGTCTCTACACTTCTAAGATGTTTAGCCCTTTTTCATCCATATTGCCAAAGGAGAATTTTCAAGTAGTGAATTAAGGCGTTTTTTATTAAAAAAAAGTTCTTTTTCATAAATTATCTACCCTTTTTAATCAATGTTGCATTCTCTACTCTTATAAAAACAATGTTTGAAATTAGGCATGGGCAAGGCTTGCTATTAGTGCAGTGGGGTAAGACTGCGTGCATTTGGATTTTGGCCATCCATCCCAGCTCTCCATTCACGGGATTTGGATTTTAAATAAAATAAAATAAAATAATTTTAATATTTATTTATTTATATTTGCAACCATTATATATAGCGGGCTACCCGGGTGAGCTCCTGAACAAAAAAAAAGCCCGTGAGCCCATCGCCACTCCTTGCATTAGAAAATAAGCTCTGCATTTCGCGGGCTCTGCAGGCAGCGCGACTGACGCACGCTCTTTCTCGCTCTTTCTCCCTTACCTCCGTACCCCAAAACCTTCCCCTCCTCCGAAGATGATGCAGCAGCAGCCGCCGCCCGAGAAGTCAGGAGAGCCATCGTCCTCGTCCAACGCGACGGACTGCGTCTCCTCCTCTACCGCTCCGACTCCTACCATCGATGGCTATGGTTGGGAGGATTTCAAAGACGACGACATCATGCAGCAGCACTCTGCAATCCGTGCCCAAGAAGCCGAGAAAGTCCCCTTCGTCGGCGAGAAGGTGGAATTCCAAAGCCCTAACCCCGCCCCAAATTAGATCTAGATCTTCGAGCACGCGTTGTGATGATTGGAAGATGTCGGATCTTGAAATCCCTGTCCTGCACGGAAAACTGAAAATTGCAGCCAAGATTGTGAAATCAGCCTCGAGCCTTTGGGCCTGCAGATTCATATTTTTAATCACAAATTCAGCTGAAACGTGGGAAATAAGTGCTCGGGGAAAGCGTCCAAGCTGATTTTCTTGAGCAAGATTCTTTGATTTTTCAGTCTTTTGCGTAATCTGTACATTCCTGCTGCTCTTTAGGTTTATTGGCAATTTCTGTCCGGAGGAAGTACAGCGTTTGCTGTCAGTGTCATGTCAGGTGGCACGCATGCAGCTTTTCTGAATTCTCTCAAATCTTAAGGGTGCATTTGGACATTCTGCTGAATCAAATTGAAATGACTTGATCACAATTTGCAAATGACAGTAATAGGCTTGTGATTTTTCCATTTAATGATGATGAGTAATGCTGAATTGCAATTCCCTGCTCTTCAAGTTGGGCTTGAAACAATGCAAGTTGCCAATTATGCATCACCCCCTGGTTAGGAAATTCATGGTGCTAGCTGGACGCTTTACTATATTGGATTGCCTCTTTCCATTTCTTGACGATAATCATACCAACTCCTTGGATCATACAGGCCTGGAGCCACGATACAGGTCATGTGGACAGAGTGATACTGATCGTGTTGAATTGTAAAATTTCAGCTCAATGTCTAGGTGGGAACTCAAGCAAAGAATGTTCTAATTGGCTGAAGATCAAAAGACTGAATGATGGTACTAGCTGATCATGCACAAAACCTATGAGGGAAAATGCCTTCCTGAATTTTATGAATTTTGATAGGTCTTTATGAAAAAAATGAAACCCCCTCACACTGCTGGTCATCAAATCACTGTCAATTTTGTCCAGTTGCCTTGTTCTTGTAGAGTTTGTAATCTATAGTTACATTTGGGGCTTGAGCTCCTTCTTTGGTACTGTCAATGTCAACTGCATCAGACATTCAGAATGACATTTTGGTATGCCATGATATTGAAGGACATGTGCAGAATGACATTTTGCAAGGCATGGGGGTGGGGGCGGAGGTGCGCACGCGCGCGTGCGTGCGTGTGTGTGTGTGTGTAAGAGAGAGAGAGAGAGAGAGAGAGAGAGAGAGAGAGAGAGAGAGAGAGAGAGAGAGTTCTTAGGTAGTGGAGCTATGTAGATCAAACCCAGAAATACTGACTCTGGTGCCACTTGTGGCTATTCAAATCACTCAGATATTCCATGCATATCCTGCTAGAGGATTGTTTATAACACATGCATTTTAATTTGAAGTATTAATTTCAACCTCAGCTTGCAGTCTGTGCCACTTGACATTTTGCTGTTGAGCTGTTTATGTTTGCCGCAAGGTTTAACTTTTTCAAAGTTCAGCTATTTACTTTTTGTACATGATTTAACTTTTTTCAATTGCAGGAACCTCTGTCTGCATTAGCTGCTGAGTATCAATCTGGCAGTCCAATCTTGCAGGAGAAAATTAAGGTTCGCCAGATTTTAGTTGATTATATTTTCATTGCCACTGCTGCTGTTAGAACTATTAGAACTATTATGCTATTTATTCTGATGGAATGCATTTAGCAGGAAGAGGGCGAAATTAGTTAACATGAGAACTGGAATTCCCACCTTTCATGGATTGGTTTTGCATGCAAATAGGGCCTAACAGAACGTTGACATCTTGATGATTCATATTATCATTATTATTTTTGAGAGGGTCCTACTTATCACCAAGAACAACATGGGGGTATTGCTTTTTCCTCATGGGTTATCAGTCTTTGACCTTATAAAGGGATTCATATTTAGGTTCTTTTAGTAAATGTTTAAAGAAGCCATGAAAACTTACCAATCACCCCATACATAGTGGCTTTAGTGCCCAGCTAAATGGTTGAGTCACATGAATCACCTGCCAAATGTTCTGCTAAAAGCCCACATTTGATTGAGATAGCATTTCATTCGAAGAGCTCTTGTTTTTCCTTATGGCATCTTGAACTGTTTTTATGCTAGAACTGTGGTTATTGCCGGACATATGTCTGATTTACTTATGGCTGATATAACATCCAGTATGCTGATTGTAACTGCTACTTTTGACCCGTATTATTGCGACTTTTGATATTCAGATTCTCGGTGAGAAATATGCTGCGATTAGGCGAACACGGGGAGATGGGAATTGTTTCTTTCGATGTGTTATGTTTTCATATCTGGTATAATCCTAAATGCATAAACTTTGAAACTCGAAAGTTCTTCTGCTCTTTGTAATTTGGGCTTCTACCCTCCCAACTACAAGTTGGAGGGAAGTGAATAAGGTGCTCTGGTTTAGCTGATAAGCGATTGAGGTTACGGAATTAGGAGCATATTTTGGAAACGCAAGACAAAGTGGAGGTTGAGCGCATCACAGCAAGTGTTGAGCAGTGCAAGAAGACGCTTCAGAGTCTTGGATATGCAGACTTTACTTTTGAAGATTTCTTTGCGGTAATTTATAGATTCTTTTGTCATTGTACCTTATGATCTGTTTCTTTTGCCTACTATTTTAACCAATTCATGGTTTATGGAAAGCCAAATTTTGCACGGGATCATGATTGACTGATGAAACTGCTTACAAGAGCAGAATTTGAACCTGCATTACTTATGCATGTGACGGTGGCACAATGCATACTTGGTATGCTTACTTGATTTGCATACTGTACTTGGTATGCTTACTTGATTTGCATACTGTCTGTTGGAGTAACTATCATGTGCAGCGGAATTTCGATAAATCAAACATATGATTTATGAAGATGGTAATCAACTCCTATGAAGGATCTATGCTTTAGGTCATATGTGAAACCTTCTGTAGCGTTTCTTGCATTTAGTGATCTTTTATTTATTTATTTTTTCACTGGAACTTGTTAATCCTTCTGGTAGAGCTCTTTTAACTGACTATCATCGAATCATAAGAAGGCATAGTTTTCTCTCTATAAGGAAAGAGAAGATCTTTAACATATCCATGGGGGAGTGAAGTGGAGGGCACTCTCTCTCTTTCAGGTGTTGCTAGTGGTGTAGACCACTCTAATAATAAAGCAATTTTGTATTTTAGCCAACCTGTAAGATGAGATGATGCCTGAATGTATGGCTGGATGTTCATAGTTGTCACCATAGTGGACTAAAAGTTTGCTCTTGAACAAAGTTTTCTGTGGTATTGCTTTTTAGGGACTGTGTCTTTTGTGTAAATAGCATTTATTTAATGGTTTGTGAACGTATGATAGGCCATTCTGATTCCATTTTAGTAACTGTAATTTCCATTTGAGACTGATTATTGAGGTAATTTACAGTTATTCCTAGAGCAGCTGGAAAGTGTTCTGCAAGGGAAAGAAGATTCCATAAGGTGATTTACATGATGTCAATTCCTTCTACTGAGAAAATTAAGGCGATACACTAATCTATGTAAATTATTGTTTGGCAAATTGTCCCGTAAGATGCATGAGCTGCTTATGGCTTGGGGATAAAGGGGCTAATTTAGCAATAAACACACTAATCTGATGGGCAGTTACTGACTGGAGACCCCTGAAAAAAGTCAGATAAGGAGTTCATAATTGTTTTGTCTTTCACTTGTTTGTCACAGTATGTGAACTGTTGGAGGACGTTTTGTTCACTGCCTCCATGGTCACATATTCAAGGGTTGTATTTTCTTATCCGTGAGTTTGCCTAACCAAGATTTTTTATGGCTTAAATCTCTGGTTGAACATAAAGCAAACTGGTTCATGCGGTTATTCTCAATTTGATCTCAGCTTGAACTTAGTTTGCATGGCTGCATTTGGAGCTTAAATTCATACTGTTAACTCATGTAATTCAGGGCATGACATATAATAAGCAAGCAAATGACTTGCAATTTTCATGGGGCACATGCAATTTCAGGTCAAGCTAAACGAAGTGAAAAAAGATCAAGATCATTAGATAATGAACTTAGATTTCTAGCTTGAACTCACTTTTTAAGTATGTCTTTCAAACTTGAGCTTTGTCAGTCAAGCTTAACCAACTTTTGAGCTGGTTTGCTTGTTTACAGTGTCAACAATGTGGATTGCCAATTCTGCATTATGTGAACTGTAATTGTTCTGTGGGCTGTGTCATGTGAACTACATTCCATTTAGTGTCTGGCCATTTGAGGCATTGGTTAATCATAAAAACAGTTTAGGGTGTGAAATGTGGAAAATCTGTGCTAGTTCTGTTTGCTTTTCTTTCTTTTTCTTTTTCTTTTTAATATTATTGAATTGGAAGAATTTGCTGATCATATGTAACCAATATCTTTGTTTTTGTTTTTTTAATTTCTTTCAGTCATGATGAGCTTGTAAGGAGGAGCCGTGATCAATCAGTTTCTGACTATGGTGAGAAATGTTATTCAATGAACAATGCATCTCTCATTCCTTGTGATTTGTTCTAATATTTTTAGCTGGTCAGTTGTGATGTTTTTCAGATTTGTCACTTCTGGTGAAATACGCAGACGCTCTGAATTTTTTGAACCCTTCATCCTGGGCTTGACAACTGGAACAGTGGATCAGGTGAGCCTGAGTTTCCTTTCTGTTGTTGCTTAGGAAAAGATGTTGGCAGAGATTTGAGATGGATTAGTTTTTATGGCTTATTGTTTTGGAAACTGAACATAGGCACAAACCAAGCCTGAATTGTTCAATGGGGGCACAAATTAAGATAATCATGATCATCACAATAGTAGAATAATATCACATTCTTGTTCCAGCTATTTGGGTTGGCTTTATGGACAATTGCTTCCTTGCCATGTTGTGTCTGCTTCAAGGATTACTGGTCTGAATAGTTCAACTGTTGCAGTTTTAAACTCCAGCTAATCATTCATACTGAATGTTGAGTCTATATTCAATTGAACCTGTTCAGACTGGACTGCAATCTTTCAAAACAGTATTTTTTTTTTAATTTTAATTTTTTAGAATGTTTTCATTTGGATAGCATTGTTCTGCAACTGTTTCTTTCGTCTGTACCAGGTTTCCCCTGCTTTCCAATTTCTCTAATCTTTACATTTTTTTTCTTTTGTGCTGTGTTTAGTGGTTTACATACTGATAGCTGCCAGAATGGTTACTTTTCTTTTCTTTTTCTTATTTTTTTTTCGTGTTTCTTTTCCTAAATTTGCATGGTTCAGAAACTCTGCCTGTCATTGTTTAAGGCAGTTACCCGTGCACATGCATGGAGGTCCACAAGCATCACAACTTCAATGTTATGTTGTACTTACATTTTCATGAATTAGGATGACAGATTATGGTGTGAATTTGACAGTTTTGCAAAACGTCTGTGGAGCCCATGGGGGAGGAGAGTGATCACGTGCATATCATTGCATTGTCAGATGCATTAGGAGTGCCAATCCGGGTGGTGTACCTTGACCGTAGCTCGTGTGATGCTGGCGGCATCAGTGTGAATCATCATGATTTCATCCCTGGTGCTGGTGATCCTCAGGGTGCTACTTCCAGCAATCCTAATCCTCCAACACCCTTCCTTACTTTCCTCTACCGACCAGGCCACTATGACATTCTTTACCCGAAGTGACTCATCCTTTCAAGTAAGCTCCAAAATTTCTAGTTTCCATGGGCTGTGATCTCTTATTGATTAGGGTCGATACTGGGCTCAAACACTTAACAGCCTTCTGGTGGGTGTTGACAGCTTGCTGTGGCCCTTGCCACGCTATTGAAACAGTTATTTGCTTGCCGGCTTCTTGGGGTTTGTGCTGGTCCTGCTTCGCCCAGTTATAAAGCTAAGGCTGACCAGATTTATGTTGGATAGTCAACATTTTTTATAAACCTGAAACCTTGATTTGAATTGATCTAAATCTGGGCAGTGTCAACTCAAACATTTGATTCAGATTGGGATTAAGTAATTTAAGAAAGAAGGATTTTGACTGGTTGGATTAATTATGTTGGCATCTGGCTGCTGTTTGGTTCCTTTTGCCCTTAAAATGGAGAGCTCTGAGCTTAGACAGGAACACTTATAGGTCATTGTATTTAAAATGTATACGCTTATTAGATGCCTTCTGTGTCAAGTCATTGGTTTTCTGGATTATGGCTAAGATCTCTAGGCCTGTTTCTCATTGCAGGCAATATGAGTAGCAGAAGTGAGCAAGCACAAGTTCAAGAGGATAGAGTTCATGGCCATGTGGCAAGTGGAGGCATGTAATCGACTCTATTTTGCTCATGCCAAGACGGCAATCCAAAGGCCGGTGAGCTCCTGAACTCTCTTCCAAACAATCTGTAACTTGAAGAGGAAAAATCAATCGAACAACAGTTTCAGATCCTATGTGATTGCATGCATGCATGTCTGTCTCTGCCTGCTTCGATCATTGCAGTGACATTACGTAGGGAGAGTGAGGGGTACGAACTGTTTATCTTGTTGCCTCTCAATGTTTTAAGGCTTGTTTGCTCAATGGCGTACTGAAATTTTCAATCTATACCAATCATTTAGTGCACGAGCTGTATGATCACCTGTCATGGCGTTGAGTCAGATCGGTTCCATTGATCCAAGCCAACCCTGAGGGCCTCTATGCAATTTAAAAAAAAAAAAAATCTAAAACGTTTCACCTTTGATAATCATAAAAGACAGCTCAGGCTTGAGCAAATGCGAATCATAGGTATGGAGCAGTTGAACGGTGGCCTGGAATCTTGAAGCATGTTTCTGGAACTGATTTTTGGATTCTATAGTTGAATTGAATCATGCCAGTTTTGTGCTAAAGCCTCGTTTGGCATAGTCATAGTTTCAGCTCAATCGACTAATTTAAGAAATTTCGAGACAACCTTGAATTTTCCTTTTTCTTGTATTTGATTTCAAGTTTTTATAATATTGATACAAACGGTAGAATCTAGATGGTAGTATACAAAACAATTGAGTTCTACAAAGAAAACTGAAAAAAAAAAGAAGCTGATTTAATTTTATAATCAGTCACCTGCCTCCTCCAATTGAACAAATTTCAGATTTCTCCTTATTTGATGTTGTGTTTTCCCAGTGAAGCCTAGAATGATGTCTAGAACCAACTCGGTAGGGAAATTTAAAATTACAGCCTTGTTACTGTATATGCCTCTTTATAAAGCTGATGATGAATTATTAAAATGTCTCCTAATCCACCAATAATGTTTGGCATTCTTTGACAATATTTCGCCAATGATACCCATTAAGCATAATTATATTTGATGAATCACTGATAATATCAATAGTATAATGATCCACAGCTGCGCACGACACTTGAATCATGGATCTGCGCTCGTCCCATCATGACGATTTGACTAAACTTAGCCATTCATCATGTTTATCTAAATGCATGATGCGAAATCACTTGAAACTCTCTAATCGTAGTTGATTTAAATACTTCTATCAATAACTCTTAATGATTTTTTATTTTGTTATACATGACACTATTATTTTGAATGGTTAGTCTACACTTTTCAATCAAAATTATTTGTAATGCATTAACTAAATAAAGGTGTAAAATATAAACGATGGGTTGGATCTGAACACAATCTAATAAGCCTAAGAACTGTTGCCAGTTGGTTTTGTTCATGCTAGAAAACTGTTGAACTAAGAAAAATGGAAAAATTAGCCGGTTGGAAACCAAACCCTACTAGCCCGTCCGAACGAGATTAACGCTACACGTTGATTTAAATTGCAGAAAAATTAGCCGGTTGGAAACCAACTCCCATTCACGCACCCGAACAAGATTGGCACATTAACCGTGGATTGAACTTTCCGGTTGCAGCCATTGGTCTGTCGTGAGAGATTGAATAGTTGAGAATGTAGAGAAAAATATAAATGAAAATATAGATAACGTTAGCAAGATAGTGGATGAGGTCGCCTATAAATTGAACAAAGTCGGGTGATCTCAATGGTAAAAGAACGAATGGTTGAAAAGGAAGAGCAAAAAAAGAAAATAGAATGGAAATATATTAAGTGGATGATGTCGTTCATAACCTGAATAAAATTAAAAATTTTATTAAAAAATTAAAAATATAAATCATAATTTAAAAAATAAAATTATTATGTTAATTAGAGAAGGAATATATCAGGAATGCATGTTTATGCCATTGCAACCCATTGTAAATGCAAAATTCAGCGTTAGCTGGTTTATCTACGAATCTTCTGCCCAGCTAACTTTCATTTTCCCCCACCTGACGCCTTTCAGTGATATCCCCATCCATATGACATGAGGGATTAAATTGCCGCGGCCCACATTCCTCATTCAAAGCAAATATCCCATGGCCAGTCTGATGAAGACAGCCTTTGCCTCCCGAAATTTTATAAATCTCGAATCCATTTACAAGATCCATCACACTCATCAAGCGATGCTATGGAAGGCAATAGCACTCAGCATTTTGCTGAAAAATTGAAAAACAAGCATTACATCGCTCATGCACGTGAAATACTAGGCTAGAATACAAACACAACTCAAAAAGGAAACATTTGTATGAACATCAAGAGCATTGCTGTTACCAATAAGGATTACATATGTCGATTTGGGCAGACATTAGCAAAATGTGAAGGGTCACCACAAGAATAACACCTCTGCCCAGACACAGGCTCGCCTGTTGCTGTTACAAAAGTTGTGCCTCGACCGGTGTGTGCTCCCCTGCGTCCTCTGCCACGGCCACCTCTTCCAGTGGGGCTGTTCGCACGTGCCGTGCTGCCTCTGCCCATGCTGTTAGTGTCAATGCTATCCTCCCATCTGCATTTAGGGGGCTCAAATTAAACACATCATATTCATGAATACGTTTATTCTGTTCCCTCATACCATTATTAGTCCTTTACAATCTAGTGAATACTGATAAAGGGAAGACTTCAGATTGATTTGGATCATGGCCAAGCAGCGCAACTTGGTTGCCAAATATACAGAGCACCATATGCAGGTTGTGGCTGCCTTTCAGCATCCTGATAGTTCATCCGGAAGGGCCTTGCAATGGTTGGCAATGTCGCTAATAGAATAATAGTTCGTCCATGGGATTACATGGAGAAATTGATTATTGCAAACATGGAAGACGCTTCCCAAAAAAATTGGAGAACTTTTATTTTTAAGGATGAAATTGGATGTATGCTATGCTTGATTTCATTCTACATACACAAAGAAATTGCAGGTCTGCGATGGGCATTTGTAGAACTTTCTTCCCCTGTTAGTGGCAGTATTGGCAGTTCGTGAGACGCAAGGTGTCCCACATCCACTACACACCATAGGATTTCTTCCTGCAATGTCAAAAGCATGATTAGTAGGTAGTAGAGACAAGTAGCAGACCTAAAAGGGAAAAGACTGGATCCAGGCCATTCATTGTATTGAGCAAATGATGCACATATTTAAAAACTAGGCCAATGAAATCATCAATTAGGTGATTAATTAGTCCACACGCATGGGAAAAATAGAATCAATGTGAATAACAGCCTGCCTCAATATGTACAGGAAAGGGCCATTGCCTGCTGAATGGTCCAGGCCCCTACATGCGTTAAGGAATTTTACCAATCATGATTCAGGGATAACCATGATATCCAAGGTGTCAATATCTGGGAGCCATCTTAGAGATTTCATGAAAGTCCTCCAGTTGGAATAACGTCAAACCCTTTATTTGGGTTCTGAGATAAATGGCTGAGATAAGAATACAGCATTCAACATTATTTAGGAAACTGCCAATCAATCGCTTAGCCTTGCTGTCTTGTAATTTTGGCTTTTCACTGATGTTATTCCTTGTGAAGGCCACCATAAACTTGTGATATAATTTTTCACAAATATTATCAAGGTTCCATAGCCAGTGGTTCGAACCATCCTTGATGGTGATTCCCTGAAATTTTCACATGCAGGAAAATCCGGCCAGTAAATAGATGGTCAAGATGAAAATATAGAACATTGAATAGAAAGACAGTATTTGGGAACCATGGAAGTTCCAATCATAATCGATTTGATGTGTGATCACCTAAGGGCCAATTTAGTCTACAGTCAAGCCAGCCAAACCATGAAGCTGACATGTGAATGCTTAAAGCTTGAAGCTAGTAAAATGTTTGGCAACATAAAGTAATGAATGGTATAAAGAGGCTGAGATGGCTCAAATCCATCATACCATTTTCTGAATTTAAGCTCCTACTGCGTTGCCTGCCTCTTGAGCTTGAAACCTGGGAAGGGCAGTCATCAGCCATATGTTCCCTCTGACCGCAATGCACACAGGGAGGCTGTCTTGTAGTCCCTCTCTGAGCATTATTGGATGGGTCCATAGGACGCCGCCCTCTTGCTGTGGGACATTGAAAAAAGTTAAGTGGGAATAAGGATAAATAATTGCAAAGGGCAAGGAATCAATGCCATTGAGCTATCTTGTGCATCAGCATGGATAGACCATCCTGGAAGATCAAATCATTTCAAAGTAGTTATGTTATTATGGCATTCGAATTCAATCCTTTTGATTTGGCTACAACATCTTGAACATTCAAAGAATTCTTTAAGATTACAAACAGATGGAAAGGGAAAAAGTATGACCATAATTAATTTACTTGGGTACAACCATACCAATATTCAATAAAAAATAAGCCCTCCAATCAACAGGAATCAATTTATCATTATTATTTTTCACTTGTACGCGAGTGTTGCTTGTAATAGAGCAAAGCTGATGACCGGATCAAATCTCATATATGGCATGTGTTACAAAAGTGTTTTTGATGGATTAGATTTTACCATTTATCCCTAGATGTTTTTTCATGAATATCAATGAGAGAGGAGAATTAAACACACACCCACACACACACACACACACACACAATGACTTCTAATAAGTGCGTGAATGACCAAATGAATGGTGATAGTTGAGTATTTCATACCGGATGTGTTAGTGGGAATCCTTGAACCTGTCCCACAAATTTCTATCAATTCTTTGAGTGTCCCATCACAACCACCAACACAACCTGCAAAACGTGTCCATGCATGTAAAGCTACTAATTGAGGTAATCAGCATTTGTGGCACAACTTTATTCAATATGTATTCATCATAGGATAAAAATGGGGCAAGCTTAAAGCAAAAAATGCAATGCAGACATCACTTTGGTTTAATTTAGATTTCCTCTATCAAAGTCATTTACTATGTTCTAACAAAATAAAGCAGAAATGGCCCAGGCAGTTGCTTCCATTGTTTTTGTTAAAAAAGTTCTATAAAAAAAAATGGTATCATTTAGATTCCAACTTGAAAGATGCAGCAAACAATGGTAATTTTATTCCCTTTTTACTTTTTAAATTGCCTCTGCTTCAGTCATTATATTTATTTTTCAGGAATATTGCAATTAGGGACTGCTTGGATGGGGGAATGCAACCCACAGAAGGAAATTAATGAAGACTGGTTAGATAACAGAAGTTGGTGAGACCAGTTGGACAACGGAAGTCAGTGAAATATATAATAGACTGACAAAAATCTATATTGGATTCTTAAAACCACTTGTACATAAAAAACCTAACAAACAGGTAATGATGGATATCATGCATCCACATCGGACTTCAACAGCTGGAACAAAAAAAAAGCAGCCTGGGACCAGTGTGAAGGTTACCATATCTACATAAGCCAAGAAAATACATTGGCATACTTATTCTTTTGTATTACAGATTTCTGTAAATCTATGGCCCTCAGTTCAAGTAACGAGACAAGATTTCAATCTTAGTCCATAGGCAGGAGCCGCAGGACAACTATTTGGACCAAACAAAGCACTAGAAGCCAGCCCCAACTTTACAGTAAAAGATCCTCAAGACATTCCACGAAACAGCTATTATAACAATACAAGATTATACCTAAGTTGCCAAATTCAACAATTTGGACTGCTGAATCACAATCTTAGTGGAATACTGCTAAATTTTCAAGAGATCCAGTCTGAAATATGACTAGCAAAATATGACTGTTCAAGATGACAGGTTATGACTGACAAGAAGTACCAACCTGCCAGTCACAGAGGAAATCTAAGACTCACAAAGGTGGCTACCACAATCCAGATGACCATGTGAAGAAATCATGAGTATCCTTAGTTTCTCGTCCATTTATGCATTTCACCAAACTGTCCATTCATTTCTTCTAGAAGTGACCCAAAGCATTTAGTAGCTGTTGTGATTTTTACAAATAGAAATAATCACTACAGTTAAAACCAAATCATGCAAAAGCTCATTTTAATAATAAATGCGATATGCTTATGTCTGAAATAGGCACTATGTAAAGTACCATCTTACCTAAATGATCCATGTCATAGTTTGGTGGAATCTCCAGACGACGAAACTTGAATTGAATCTTGAAAATGGGGCCTGCAAATGAAAAATAACAGCATAAAATCTCATAAGAAGTAATATCAAGCAAGAAATCATATGAAGGTATATTGGCGAAAGATATGAGGACAAAATAAATAAAACAAGAAGCCCATATGCAGGTCAACAAAATGAAAGCAGATTAAAAATCAAATGACCTGGAGAGCAAGAGTTGCAGACTTGGTTAGTGACAGATGCTTCTGATACAGCTCCTGGAAGCCAAACAACATTCCTACACTGCAAAGGGTAAACCAGATTAACAGTTATGACGAAATTATTGAAGATTTACTTAGATGATTGATGCTGGAAGAAGCTACTATTTGGTGCCATTGCCCCAAATGAAGCCTCCAGCTCCTCAGCCTGGATAAAAGACATCAGAATGGGAGACAACATCAAACTTTTGTAGACTATTTTATAATGAATCCTAACATCGGAATATTTCAAACTGATAGAGTCGAAAGGCAGAAAAGGATTGCTTTAACCACCCAATACAATTGTAATTAAGTTTAAAAATGACTGACAACCAACGTTATCATAATAGAACCAGTAATTGAAGCAGTCCATGGACCTGTTTGGTTTTGAACCAGTTCAATCAGCAGTTTAAAAGTTAGAAACAATTTGAACCACGATGTCATCATTACATAATTCCAATGTAAAAAGTTTATTAACATTTTTTAAATTTATATAGTAATTAAAATATTTAATTTTTTTATTATTATATATTGAAGTGCTTATTTGAAGTTTCAAATTCAATTTCTCTTTCTAGCTCCACTCCAAGCCATCATACCTTGTGATAGCAAGTGCCTGGCTATTTGGAACATCCAACTTGAAGGTGAATTCCAGTAACGGCAGATATAACTTCCTGTATATCTAGTTATTGTAAAAAGCCATCTCCTACACCAAATGGGTACAGTAAAGGCAAAATGAGGCTAGTGCAGCATAAGAGTTATTCATTTCAAACATGAGGGATCTACCACAACATAGCATTGTCCAGTGCGAAATCCAATTTTTGTACATAACATCAATGCCTGGTGAACACAATTTATTTGATTTCCTTTTAATAAAATTGGAAATATATAACACAGGATTTACACATTTTTGCATTTTTCTCATTCTGGCCCAGCCACCTCAGCCCCAAGGCTGATGTTTCACAAACATAAAAGCTTCTTTTTAAAGCAGTATGATCTTCAAGATTGATTACTATTGGTAGCTATGATTATTAAATTGTTGTCAAAAACATTTTAAAAAAAAGGTCATATTTTGTTTATCAATTACATATTAAGGTTCGCTCCTGCAAGTCATTGAGAAAGGAAAAAAACTAAGGAATTTCACTAGGAAAAAAGGGAGAAATGGCTAACACCATTCTTTTTCTAGATGTTTTTTATGGTCAACAGTAGGCTTCTGCTGATGGCTGCTGAACTGTGAGCACTTCTGTGTACCATGATTTGGAGCAGATATCCTTCATCCATCTTCCTTATAGTATTAATTTGTTGAGTAAAAAGGGTAGCTAAGACCATAAACATCCTTGGTGGTGTCGAATGACCTTAAGGGTCTGCTTGGGAATGAGTAAAACCCTACTTTTTCCCATTATTACCTTATATTTTTAACCTTTATTTTACATCTTTTCAAGCAAAAAGCCTACCTATTTTGTCTTTATTTACATTATTTCTAATCATTACCCTCTATCACATCATATCATTCCCTCTCTTTTCCTCTCTTTTCTATATTCCCTTTTTTCCCACCTCTTTTCCTTATTATCAAATTGACCCTAAAGCTCTATTAGGATCTTAGGGAGCCCAACCTATGGTATGGGACATGGTTTTGGCTATTCCATTATATGGTATGGAATGTAACAATTTTGATCTAGTAAGTTTCCAAAAGCCTGCTTCTTTCAGAATATTAGTCAAACCCTTAATAGGCTCCCACCATTGATTAAATAATGAGTAAGGAGAAGATGTGTCATCCTATCTAAATTCTATAAATGATAAAAGTTGAGGCCTTGCAACTCACCTGGGGAAAACGCAAACATCCAACCATAAAATTGCCTTCCTGCACAGAAAAAGTGGAGCTTTAAGAAAAATATTTTGAAAATTTATGTATTAATAGGAAAAGATGCATAACAATAAACATGTAGCTAGGAAAATAGAGGGTTAAATGTGTAACACTCCCAACTCTAGCCAATGTGAAGTATTGTCCGCTTTGGGCCCACTAGATCCCGCTAGCACGCAGAGCCCGCACGGTTT